>JASDQU010419229.1:0-10211 GCA_032191745.1 Picea mariana
GAGTCATAATTTATGAGTAGTTGATACATGATTGGTACATACTTGGTACATGGTTGGAGGCACTTGTTAGTAGTATTTTTGACACATGGTTTACGGATGATGTAGCATACTTGTATTATTAGAAGCACATATTGATCTTGGTGATGATTATGAGTTGTTGTGTTATACTTGGTCGATGCACATCTTTGAGAGTTTGTCTTGGTGATTGATCTTGGTGAGTAGATCTGATTTGGTTGATAACATTGATGAGATAGGTTGTTGTGATAGGTTTTTTGGACAAGTTGTTGTGACAGGCTATTTGTACAGGTCTAGTGCATGGTTGATGCACTTGTTCATGGTACAGGTTGAGGTACGGTTTGGTGCATGGTTGATGCACTTGTTTATGGTACAAGTTGATTACAGGTTGTTTGGTACAAATTGGTGCATGGTTGATGCACTTGTTTTGGTACATGTTGATTACAGGTTGAGGTACAGGTTGATGCATGGTTGATGCATGGTTCAGGTTATTGGTATAGGTTGATGCATGGTTGATGCATGGTTGATGCATGGTTCAGGTTATTGGTACAGGTTGATGCATGGTTGATGCATGGTTCAGGTTATTGGTACATGTTATTTGGTGCAGGTTGATTGGTACGGGTTTATAGCAGTATATCTCACAGTGATAGTGTGACAGTGGTTCCATAATTCTACTTATAAACCAGGGTTGTTGGATGGGGAAAGGACAGGTGGTTCTAACCACATTCCGGTTGTAGCCAGAGAACATAGGGGGTTGTATCCTCCTTCTGGTTGTAGCCAGATAATTGGGGAGTTGGAGCTTCCCTCGAGTTGTAGCCTGAGAAACTAGGGGGTTGGAGCCTCCTTCCAGTTGTATCTAGAAAACAAAGGAAGTTGGTGCTTCCAATGAATGTAATTCTTCAAGACATATAAAGTAAAGCATTATGTGGTTTTCTCCCACTTTGGGTTTCCACGTAAAACACTGGTGTACTTTGTATGTGTATGATTTGTTCATTTGTTCATTTGTTCATTGCTTATTTACGCTGAAGTTATTGAATGATAATGATACATTGATATAACACTTGGATTATATGGTTAAAAAGGATTAAATTGATCTATTATTGATTCACCCTCCCTCTCAGTAATCCAACACTATCATCTAGTGGCTCATCCGGTGTGAAGAGGATGTTCGCACATCTTCACCAATCAAAACCCACATAAGGACACGACACCATGACGAACACGTGATATGTCGCACTTTCTAGTATCCCTAGTGCGTCTGGGGAAATCCTGGCCGGAAACTCCAACCAGCCCCTCTTGGGCATCATAACCCCCCAAATGTGTATCTGCACATTAGTCCTCGACCTACCAGGCTGACGGAAAAAAGTCAGCTCATCTCTAGAAACCTCTCAAAAAATAAGCAAAACAACTCTGAGGATAAAGGGAAGTTCAACCTACCACATATCATAGCATGACATCTTTCTAACGCTATACAAAAATGCTGCAAAAAAATGACAGACCATCTAATACACTGTGGCCTCTATACCAACGAATCAACATAATACAAAAAAGGGTAGATAATGCAATACCCATCACTTATAAAGTGGGTTATGTTTGTGACTAAGAGTGAGAGGAACCTAACCTCCTCTACATCAAAAGAGGTGATTTTCAGTTGTCCACCAGACACCTGAAAATTAGTTCAGGATAGTACATCAACCCCAATATATCGTTGAGAGTACATGAGATGAATCTCAGTTGAAACACCTACTAGGACATCTAGGAACAGGGGAAAATCCTCCTCTCTCTTGGATAGCCCAGTGATAAAGTAAATATCCTCCATAGTGGTATGGTACCACTGATCGAGACCCACACGAAAAGCCTATCGATGGACATCCCATTGATGGATCAGATGCACCAACAACCCAAAGTGCCCCTTAAGGGATGTATCCTCCTCATACTACTTTAGGAGTCCTACATTCCTCAAGAGAACATGAGGCATTGCAGTAATAAGGTGAGGGTACAAATCCTTCTCCCTCTCCCTTGCCTCCCATTCTCGTACAACATTGTACAGGTCCACCCTTTGCTCCTGTTGCTATTGTTTCTCTCTCCGCTCATGTCTCTGCATGATTAAAATATGAAATACATCAGCCTCACTCATACATAAAACATAAAAAAAAATCTATTCAATGGTAAATTTATGTATAAATAAGGAAAAATAACTTCCTTCAAAAAATAAATTAATTGCATTACCGGTCACGCGCCATAGGCGGTGCATATATATTGTGTGCATAGTTCATGATGCGTCAGTATAAAGTAATGCACCAAACAAAATATGTTTTACTATGTTATGTGATGCGTTGGGCTGGGGCGCTACACTAAACCACATACGCACTGGTGCGTTACATTTATCCTATGCACCGCTTGAACCAAAAAAAAATACAAATCTTAACGCACGTAAACAATTTTTTAGAAATTAGCAAAAACATAATGCATATATGTTCACTACATGCACTAGTGCATGTAACGAACGTCGACGCACTGTCACATAAACTTTTCCAAATTTCTAAGTACGGAACTTTTTGCGATGCTTTCCAATCATTACTATCGCACTGCATATGGTGCCACTAAAACATTTACAAGGTGCACCGCAACACAATGTTACATTTCTCAGCGGTGTGTTTGGTAAACATGAACACCCCAGTGTGCACATTTACCAATGCACTACGTAAAAATATATCTAATAAGGGTGGTGCGCCATGTAATTTAACGACTCAGTGCATTATATGTACTTTGATGCACAACCCTACCAATTATATATGTTTCTTTGGTGTGTCATTAAACGGACGCGTCGGTGCATTTACATTTACCAACGCACCACCGATAAAGGTAACAAGTTTTGGGGTACACCCTGTAAATTTATAGGTCACACCCCAGGTGGTGTGAGCCGAGCGCTTCAAATGCACCCTGCATTTTTTCACCCAACTAGGATGTTAGGCAATTTGTCACTCATTAAATACATAATTTCATTTATTTTCATTTCCACAACTCTTCTACATTTTCTCAATGATAAATCTAAATAACATGATGAAATATGTAATAGGTTAAGTATAAGATTTATAAATTAAAACAAAAGTATATAAAAATATCAATAACAAAATACCACCCAAAAATACCTCCTCCTTAGTTTGTTGAAGCTCATCATTGTAACGTAGTCCTGGGCACTTCCAAGCATTCTTTTCCCGCTTTCCCAGAGTGAAACAACGGAATCCTCCTAGCCAACTAGGAGTCTAGACGACTTCCTAGCTCCAAGAAACCTTTCAGTTTCTTGGCCCTCCGTACCCGTGACTCCAAGAACATCAAAGCACAAATTCTCAAAGAAAACTATCACAAGAATTATATCTTCCAAGAATTTCACAACCTCTCATCATGATCCAACCTCTCCTCCTCCCTTCCTCACTTCTTCTTCTCCCTATTTATCAAGTTTTCATACACACTTCCCCAAGTCTCCTCAACCACCCTCATTATTATCCATCAACCTCCCTTATCTAGATTTTTGGGAAAAGATTAAAATAAAACTAAAATATAAATGACTTGCATTAAACAACAATAAATAAAATGAAAAGTCTTTCTTCTCATGCTAGCTAATAAATGTAATTTGACAATTTTCCCCAAAATGTACATAACACCCCACCATGCTTATTTAATTCATCATACCCACCATATATCAAATTCAAGAATGTATTTAATGCTTCTAGATATTTTGTATGCAATATAATTTACATATTCAATAAACATTCAATTAAATAGTTAATAATTTACTTTAATTAATTGATACATTAATTAATTGTACTAGTGTACATGGGTAGGGTATGTGTGTGTATCTAGCGGACACATATCTCATGTATGTACTAACGATAAACAATCATTGCCTCTAGTGCATAGTTCCTATATGATCACCAAGACATGTAGGACAATAGATCAAGTAATGCATCATTTAATAATCTTAACGAATAAAATTACACCAATTCATCTATAACTCATTATCACACTTAAAATATCAATTGGAAATCAAAGAGGGTTTTAAACATGGTAGGAACCAAGTGAGTAAACAATAGTGGCACCTCTAATCCTCAATCAATATTCTCAACCAACTTCGAAGCATCCTTCCTTCCTAACCTACTTTCATCTTCCATCCTATCCTTTCCTATGTTGGACTAAGCTGGAGCGTCAACTATATTGACCTAACTCCACATAGAACCCATAAGCAGAAGTGTCATACATCTCGACCAAGCTTCCCCAACAGGCAACTAGCAGTCGTCATCACACATCTAGGGGAGTGTGATTTCACACAACCCTCCCACGACTCTAGGTTTCGGAGGATAAACGGTGGGAAATACCTCCACCCCTCCTTATAGAACTAGGGTCAACAATATAAATCAAGCCCTATTGTGCAACTATTGTTCTTAGAGTCACGCCATCAAATAAACACTCTGGGCAAGTTCATAGAAATATTTGAAACCATAAATTAAATCATAAGTACAACTTATAGCATACACTATCTTTTGGATATCTACGACATCCAAATTGCATCAACACTACAGTCATTTGGTCACTACATAACTTGTCAACCTGCAGTTTAGTTCACCAATACTCATATCCATGTATATACGTCATAATTTCATATAAGAATCCATATCTGTATTGATGTTCAATTAATAAATGTATGTTTATTTTTATCATGCCTTGCATATCTTACGCATTCACAAAATAACTTAAACTAGTATCCATGTACCAAAATTCCACATTTAAATTTACATGTTTAACCAAATCACATAATCATCATCATCACAAACATATAACAACAAAATATAGTATTGTGCAACTCACAAATAAGTCTATACATACACCTCTCACATGTCTATATCAGTTTCATCGAGTCCAAATAGTTACTAAGCAATGAATTTTTTTTTTACACTTAAAATTTCACTTAATTTTAAATTTTAATCCGGTGAAAACTTAAGTTATGAAGAAACAAGGACATTACCTAGACATTTTTTCGTCGGGGAGGCATGGTTACGACATACTAAAAGAAACCAAATTTGCCCACAATTTGGAAAAATTCGAAATTCACACACCGAGTAACAGACGAAAGGAAGGCAAGCAAGGAAATCATTGACGAAAGGGTGCTTTAGATAGGAAAAGGTTGCATCGTTGCTACATGGAGATAGTTCAAAAATCTATATGGAGTCCCCAAAATTATTTTAAGTGATAGAGATCCAATCTTCACTGGAAATTTGATTGAATTATTTTCTTGTTTGCATACTCAGTTGGCTCACAGCTCATCTTACCATCCTTAATCCAATGGAAAAACTGAGATTGTGAATAAATGTCTAGAATTATATCTTTGTTGCTTTGCATATGATAAAAAAACACAATGGATCAATTGGTTTCCCTTGGTTGAATGGTGGTACAACACATCCTTCCATACTTCATCAAAAAAGACTCCATTTTTGGCACTTTATGGATATCATCCTCCATCCATTATGTCACCCTTGAAAGGGAATACAAAGGTTCAAATAGTGGATGACCATGTAGGGAACCAACAAAAGGTTCTCAAACTATTAAAGGACAACTTGGTTATGGCACAAAATAGGATGAAACAACAAGTAGATCAACATCACAGTGAAAGGGAATTTGAAGTCGGGGACTGAGTCTTTCTGAGGCCACAACCATACAAACATATTTTCCTCAAGAAACAAACGAATGACAATAAACTAGCACCCAAACATTATGCCCCTTATAAGGTTTTGAAAAGGGTTGGAAGTATGGCTTACAAATTGGAGTTTCCTTCATCTTCATGTGTACATCGAGTCTTCCATTTTTCTTGCTTAAAGAAGGTCATTAGCAGCAAGATCCTAGTCTGAGAGTCATATCGTTTCACTTATTTTAATATTATTATATGTTTTTTTTCTTTGTACTGTTTTTAAAATACCATGGGTTACAAAAACCACAAACTCATTAACCACCAATAGTAAAAACTAATTAATAACCATGAAAACACATTTTTACCATATTATTAGTATTATTATTTATTTTATTTCTATCCACTTTTCAAACACTATGGGTGTTTACCATGGTTTATCAAAACCACGGGCTCAAAAATGTTGATTTAGTGAAAGAAGTGGATGGCCACTGATATCCAGCTAGATGTTTAACTTAATGCATAAATTAATTTCAAATCATAGCATCAGTCACACAATAGATGAAAATGTAAACAATAGAAGGATAAAACAATGTCACATATACACATGTAATTTATCCTTCAAAATCAACTTTTCATTCCATAATCAAATATTACAAGAAAACCTCCACAATCTACTAAAACAATAATTGCATGGTTATCAAAATCCCCTCAAATTGAGCTATACAACTTGTTGAGATAGTACATCCTACATAGAAAAGAAATATAACAATTGTATGACATATATGACCTACTATACACTTGTTTTATTGATCTATATGACTACCTTTTAAACCTATTAAAAAACTACAAGTCTATCCTATTTCTATTGTTCACTGCTTTCTCTCCTCTGGTCACTCAACCTACTCAACTATTCATAATACCTCTCTATCTTGTCTTATTTATGATTTTCTAAATCCCTAATCTACCAAAATTGTAATCTCCAAAACTCAAATTTGATGTTGAGATGTACAGGTGATACTAAACCTACTCCAAGTCATTAATGCATTAAATGCACTTGATTAGACTCACCTGAAACACACAATATATTTCACTTTATCCTAAGTGAATTAAAAAATGAAATGTCTTGAACCACTCCCTACAAATTCATGTGAAAATTTGTGCAAGAAGTTCATGCTCGAGTTGCATTTCTCAACACTTCCTCTTAGCGAGGAAGGAATTATGCACCAATCCAATTTTGTATATGAATGCTTCAAACTCCCATTTCGCTAAGGATCTATTTATAATATCAGCTACCTACTAATATGTGGAATATACTGGATCTTCATTCCTCCCTTCTAAATCATGTTTCACATAAAGTCATTTTTTATCCCTATGTGTTTGGACCTATCATGAAATATTGTATTCTCAGAGAGTCTGATACAACTCTAATTATCACATAAAATTGTTGTGGGATCCAACCCCTAATCAAATAATCCTGCAAGCAACATGCAAATCCATATGGCCTCATAACTAGCAATATTAGTTTCCATGTGTTCTACCTCTATTGAGGTAAGTGAAATAGAATTTTGTTTCCCTCTAAAATAGGATATTATCACTAATATCAAGCTAAAGAAACATCCTAATTCAAGGTCCAAGTGATATGAGAGGATCCCAACACGAATTTACGGTAGAAGTTAGCAAGACCCAAGAAGCCACGGAGCTCCGTCAGAGTCGTTGGTGTTGGATAGTAATGAATAACATGGATCTTAGTCGGTCCATATGAACCACATGTTCATCTATGATGTATCCCAAATATTGAATTATTTGCATGCCAAGCGAGAAATTTTCCAGATTTGTGTATAACTTGTGTTGTTGTAGGGTGTTGAGGACCTATTGAATGTGTTGAAAATGTTCTATCCAGGTTCTACTCAAGATGAAGATGTCATCCAAATATACAACCACAAAATATTTTTTGAACGATTGAAAAATATCATCCATCATTCTCATGAATGTGGTTGGAGTGTTAGTCAACCCAAAAGGATTGAAAAAACATTCTAAGAGGCCTTCTTTAGATTTGAAGGTTGTATTCCATACATCAGTTCATTCAATTGGAACCTGATGGTATATTGACTTCATATCAATATTATTAAAATACTTGGCACCCCTAAGCTGATCAAGAATATCATTGATCCAAGGGATTGGGTAACGGTTATTGATAGTGATCATATTCAAGGATTTCTAATCAATAAAGATTTTCCACGTCCCATCCTTCTTTTGCACCAACACAATTGGGCTCCCACAAGGTGAGGATCTCGATCAAATGTGGCCCTTTTGGATGAGCTCATGAATTGGACACTTTATTTCCTAATTTTTCAGAAGGGATCATTTGTAGATTGGACCATTGGGTAAGGGAGCATTGAGTGCCATGTAAATGGAATGCTTAATTTGTTAGTGAAGAGGCACCCTAGTAGGTGAAGAAAAAATATCTTTGTGCTCCTCTACAATCTTTTCGACATGCTTCAGTTATGTAGAAAGGACTTACGTCTAGGTTCTGATGGTCGTAGTGACCTTCTATTCACCTTCTAACCGAATCATGAAGAGAAAAAACCTTTATGTTTGAGAGAATACTTTGCGACATTGTTTTGTTGAGATCAACGAAATGACACTAGTCGTAACTATCTCTAGAACCCTATAGAAATGACCCTCTAGAGTAACAATGACACTAGAGAGTAAAGACTCATAAACAACATGATGTTTCCACATGTATGGTTTTCCTAAAAGAACATCACAGACTTCAAGTGGGGAAACATCACATAATACCTGATCTTTGAAGGGCTTGATGTCATAGGACAAGTGACATTGCTAGTTTACGTGGATGTATTTTCCCTAGTTCAACGATCCGATAGTGTGTGGTTTGGGGTGTGGCATTGTTAGCAACTCCATTATTTTGATGACCTTGGCTGAGATCGGGTTCTTCTGAATCTTGTTGTCAACAATGAAATGCAGTGCGGTCCCCTTCACCCACATCTGTGAGTGGAAAAGGAGTCCCCCCTCATCGGGCTCCTTTGATTCTTCTGGCTGGATTTTTGTGGTCACGGTGGTAGCAATGGGTTCTACACCAATGGTTTGTTTCCCTTTATTGTTATTTTAATCTGAGTACGAGCTAGGATTTGATTCTTTTTCTTTGAGCTCAACTAAATATTTTGAGTGAAATTCATCAGTGTTGTGCCAGGGGATCTTGTGGAACTCACACCACTTTATGTTGTCCTTTGACTTCCCATCAGCCTTCTTTAATTGTGGCTTGTATTGGTTTTCTTGAGATTGTCTCTCCTTACTCTATTCTTTTTTCTAGAAGTTAGGACCACTTTTATCATGCTTTTGTTCTGGAATATTTACAGACCTGAACTCTTGCTTATTCCTCAACTTGAATTTTTGTTTTATTTTGACAACATAATGATAAGAAACTCCCAGTGAGGATATGTCTAATAAATCCATATTTGTTTGGATGTACTTGCAGAGGCCACTCGATTACTCCAAATCCAGGGGTCTCTCAAAATATTGAATACCTATCTTTGAGCACAAGGTATGGAAGATGTTGGTATACACTGGTAGTATCTAGTCTCTCTACTAACTCAAATTCATCCATCTCCTATATTGGCCATCATAGCTTCCAACAGGGTATAAATCCTTCTTGAGGGCATCCACAAAGGTTTCCTAGGTAGGTTCTATCCCAAATGATGTAGATTCATCCACGGTGTGTCTCTACCAATAACCTTCCCACCAAGACTTAATACAGAGAAGGGATTTAAGGAGCGTGAAGGTGATATTTTCACCATCATTTTTTTTTTTGGATAGAGTAATAACCTTCTATCATAATTAACCATTTCTCCAGAGAATTTCCATTGCTCTAGTCTTCAAATAAGGGGATATCAAAATTAACTTGTACCTTGAAAGACGTTGCCCCTTTGAAATGGCTTCTTTTTTAAGATGCCTCGATCATCGTTAGTATTCATCAAAGGATATAAGATAATGTGTTGATCATCTTGTTCCTCTATCACGTTGTTAAGGTCTTAACCCGCACATAGGTAGATCAATGTAGTCGGATGTAATAAAGGTCAATATTAATAAGGCCTTTCAATAAAATAGAATAAGGCGGATGTAAGAAGACCTAATAGAAGCTTCCGCTTCTAGAAGGATCTTCTTCTAGATGCTTCTCTTAATAGACATATTTAGTATAAATAAGGGGCGAGGGTAATTGAACCCTAGCTTGGAGATTATTGTAACAGAGCTATGCTCGACTGGAGGTTACCCCCTCGAAGAGGCCTATGAACATTGCTTTCTGAATCAAAGTGCTTTTGCTATTGCTATTTCGTATATCATTTCTATGTATTGTGAAGATTATGCTGGATATTTTACTGTCATTGTGCCATTTCTAGCATTTTATTTCTGTTCTGCATATTTTATATATCTAGTATCTTGCAAGTGGTATCAGAGCACTTTCCTTGGCAGAAATTGTGGGTATTTTTTTTCAGGG
>JASDQU010419231.1:0-10211 GCA_032191745.1 Picea mariana
CTATCATCACAGAATTGCATGCCTAAAGCATTCAGGGAACAATCACTTGAAATACAACCATTAATTTGCTAGCTATTGTCTTCATTCTGCATGCATTTGGAGTTGACTTGCACCATGCTATATGAGTGATCAAGAAAGACAATTTTTTCTGTATACAATTTCCAACAAAATTAGTGACTATTTTGCAAGATTTTAATGGCCCACAATCAATAGCATATATTAACTACAACTATAGGATAATTCCTGTGTACAGTTGATGAGGGTATTCTCATAGTTGACTAGTCTAAATTTAGCACACAGGGAAGCCAGAAAACACTTAGCCATAATGCCATACAATTTACATGACACAACACACCAACATATCTGCAAAGTACTTTATAAATATATGACAAACAACTTTATGAATATACAAAAATAGTATATAAGAGGTTTGAGAAAATAAAGATGATTACAATATCTAGCAAGCTTCCATAGAATATTTTAATAAAATGCAAGCAGCTTCTATAGTATTTGGTACTGAAAAGGACCAAACAAGGAATACACCAAACAAACCAAAACATTAAACATACTATTTTCAAATAGGAGCCCTAATTCAAATAGTATCCTTCTCATCATGTCCAAAGTGCTCAGACGCATTAACAAATTCTTCACAATCTACTCCAACTTCCTTAAATGTTGAAACAAGATTTGGAATAAGCTTAGCCAACATAATCTTGAAATCAATCGAGCTGGTGCTTTGAGTGTCTGCTCTGCCATGCACTCCCATCATTGCCTCTCTTGAAAGACATCCAACTTGAGCACCCATCATATAGGAATTGCAGGCACCAAGAATATAATGGCCCCGTTGATGGAAGTGCTCTCTCACAAATGATTCAAAATGCTGCAAACAATGATAAGGAACAATATAAGGTTTATACAGTCAACAATCCAATGAAAACATAAATAACCTATACCTGCATAAAGGCAATAAAGACAATATTTAGAAATAACCTATCTGAATATTCCCCTTGATTTCTTGTGTGGTGAGGAAAGGACTTCGGACTTTGTATTAATGGGTGTTATGATTTTATAAATCATCACAATCACCCGAGAGTAATGCTGGGAAGGGTGACCATTTAGGGAGTAGTGCTGATATGTAACATGTGGCTTAAGTAAAATAGTGCAACAAAGCAAAAAATAATTTTCAATCATATATTTAAATTTTACAGAAAAAGGAATTATCAAAGTTCAGGAATCGTGAAGGATCAGCCAGAAGACAGAAATGCAAGAAGGGAGGGATTTTCTCTAGCTCTAGTACATCATATTCTTCTTCAATATCATCTTATTCATCTATAGTATACTTTACTGGCCTTCCTCTTGGATCATATCTAACAAAAAATGACCAATATCTCTTACCTAGAACCTTTGAGTAAAAGACTTGCTCACATTGACTTGGAAAAACATAGCAGTCATTTGTTTTTTCAAACACATTTGTTTTAATCATCGAAAATCCGTTGGCATGTTGAATAACGGTTATTTCCTCATCATGTTCATGCATTCGTAGCCTATAACATTTGACATCGAACAAAACTAATTTGAAGGAATTAAAGTCACACTCAATTATATCATTCAAAAACCCATAGTATCTATTTTTTCAGATTCTCGAGGATGTCTGTCACTCATAGAGGAAACATTAGTGACTTGGAATACTGTAGTTATCTGACGCCAGGTGCCCTCCAGACAACCCGCCTCCACCAGGACCTTCTGACACATGGCCCGAAGAGTCAATGCTCTCCACTCCTCTCGGGAGTTACCCACAACAAACCTCCTTCGACGATCTCCCCTTCTTCGTAAATCGGGAAATCGCGATTCGGGAATTCGCGGTTCATGCGAACATAGTTCACAAGCATCTCTAAACCCCGAATCCTGATGGGTCAATAGGTCAACACTTTCACGCGTCGGGGTTTTCCCTATCGGGATGTCGTACCCCGCGATATCAATACTCTATACTTAAACACCTTGAGTGCCGAGGTTCCAATTCCTCGAGATCTCGCCACCTGGACTCTCCTATCTTTCCGGGCCCCCTTCTGCCACGTCACCTTCAGGATTTCGTGGATCGCGAATCCTTGACACAAAGTTTCCTTGCTGTTGGAAACCCTGAACACCGAAACCCCGATTTTCTGGATCCGTGCCACCTGTCCCTCCAACAATCGACGGCTCCCACGAAATCGGGAAATCGCTATTCACGATTTCGACGTGCATGCAGCTCTTGTACTCACCAACCCCGATATGCCGATATGTGATAACCAGTGGGTGCCTACTTGCGCTTGAAGGTTAACTCTTCCTCCTGAACTTTGACCAACTTCCCACTCAGACCCACTCTGGATTCAATTCTTCCATAAAATCACATACGCAGCATATGAAAGAAGTAAGTAACAGGAAGTAAATATGCAAAGGCACAATGTCAAAAACACACAGAAAATAAATATGTCCATGGAATTTAATCACGGCTCTCCTGTTCTTCTCTTCCCAGGCTTGCCTCTGAAACTTCAACTCAACCTGCACGGTTCGAATAACTCAGCACGAATTCTGAGCAAACAAAGATGAGGGTTTAACTGTCCAGCCTCCTCAATGCACTCTATGCGGGGGTATTCCACTACACTCTATGAAGGAATCTCCTAGCTTAAACAGAGAAATGATTGAAACTCATTCACTCATTCCCTCAGATTTCGAACTTTCCATTCAATCACATATGCAGCATATAGACAATAAGCAAAACAAGAAGCAAATATGCAACAACATAATATCAACAACACACAGAGAATAATCACGTCCATGAAATTGAATCAAAGCTTTACTATTAATTCAATATCTGTACATGGGGATTCTTCACCAGTTCTCTGAGTTGTTTTCTCTCTCTGCTCCTGAATGCTAATGCTGAATAATAATATCAATTATACAAAGGAGGGTGCCTATATTCGTTTTCCCTCCCGAAAGTAAAACTGTCTAATCTACAGTTAATTCCTATCTAACAGCATTAAAACTATCAAATGCCTTCCTATCTATAACAAAATACAAGTGTGGTCAACTTTGAATGCCTTCATTTAAATGGCGGCACAACAATCTTTAAAGTAATTCAAAAATGCATGTGCTGGCGCTGTCTAGCCGTATATTCTTTACTCCACGCTGGCTCGCTTGATGAAGTCATAGATGCTCCTGCATCATACTCCTCGTCTCAAAAGATTTCATGGGCTCTTGTCCATGAGCCCCTACACGGTGTGCCCATGCTTCTGAATCACTGCTTCTGTTTCCTAGCTGGCATCCTCCACTGGGTGATTTTTCCATTTCACCAGGTACTCAAAATATTGCTTTCTCCTGGTCTTCCTTCCAACTCTTTTATCCAGTATGCACTCCATCTCAGGCTTCTGTGCAACTGGCAATTGCTTCTGCCACTGGATCACTGGTTGTCCATCAGTTCCAGCTCCTTCATCCTTGGTCCTGTAGGGGTATAAGTTCGAAATGTTGAAAATCGGAGATATCCCGATGCCCTCTGGCAACTCTAGCTCATATGCGTTCTCGCCAAAATTCCTCAGGACTCTACATGGCCCGATTTTCTTCATCTTGAGCTTTTTATATGTTCCTCTCGGGAACCTTTCCTTCCTCAAGTGCGCCAGAACCATGTCCCCAAATTCAAATTGAAGTTGTCTCTTTCTCTGATCGGCTCTGCGCTTGTACTCCTAGTTCGCCTTCATCAGTCGATGCTTCACCTGTGTGTGAAGTTCCTTCATTGCTTCAGCGAATTCCTCAGCTCTCGCACTGCTAGTTTCAGCCTGTTCTGACTCCCTGAGCTCAGAAAATCCTCTCAATTGTGTCCCATACAAAATTTGGAACGGGCTCTTACCTGTACTCTGATTCACTGAATCGTTGTACGTGAATTCTGCCTATGGTAGAATCTAGTCCCAACTGCTGTGATGCTCAGTCACCAGGCTTCTCAACAGATCCCCCAAGCTTCTGTTGACTACTTCGGTCTGCCCATCTGTCTGCGGATGGTATGCTGAGCTAAAAGCCAAATTAGTACACAAATTCTTCCATAGCGTCCTCCAAAAGTGACCTACGAACTTGGTATCCCGATCCGAGACTATGCTTCTCGACAATCCATGCAATCGGACAATCTCTTTGAAAAACAAGTTGGCGATGTGCGTGGCATCGCTGGTCTTATGACACGGTATGAAATGTTCCATCTTCAAAAACCTGTCCACCACCACAAAGATGGAATCAAATCCTCGTTGTGTTCTAGTCAAACCCAACACAAAATCCATACTAATGGCTTCCCATGGCCTCTCGGGTATGGGCAATGGCTGATAGAACCCTGTGTTCTGTTTTCAGCCCTTCACATGTTGACATATTCGACACCTGTCAACAAATCGCCTTACATCAGGGCGCATGCCAGGCCAATAATAAGATTCGCTCAGCTTGGTGAATGTCTTGTCATGTCCAAAATGACCTTCTAAGCCTCCACTGTGCTTTTCCTTTACCAAATTCTCCCTCATAGAGCAATTTGGAATGCACAATTGATTTCCTTTGAACAACAATCCATCCTGGATCAGGTAGTCAATCCACGAAATCCTATCCCTGAGAACTGGGTTCTCGGCTGCCTCGTATGCCTCGCCAAAGTCTGCGTCACTTGCATACATATCTTTCAGATTCTCAAAACCCAAAGTTTTGACCCTGAATTCCTGCAGCAATAAACATTTTCTGCTCAAGGTGTCAGCTACCTTGTTGGCAGTCCCTGAAATGTGCTTTATCACAAATGTAAAATTCTGCATGTATTCCACCCACTTTGCATGTTTCTGATTCATCTTCTCTTGCTAACTCACGAACTGTAACGCATGATTGTCACTGTACAGAAGAAATTCCTTGGGTATGAGATAATGCCTCCACTTTTTCAATGCCTGGATAATGGCATAGAACTCCTTATCGTACGTGGAATATTTCAGCTTTGCATCATCGAGCTTCTCACTGTAATATGCAACAGGTCTGTCATCCTGACTCAAGACCCCTCCAACAACATACCCACTGGTGTCACAATTCACCTGGAAGGTTTTCTGAAAATCAGGCAACACTAACACTGGTTGCTCAGTTATCTTTCGCTTCAACAAATTAAAGCTCCTTTCAGCCTCTACTGTCCAATGGAAAACCTTATGCCACTTCTTCACAGTGTCCATCATTGCGGCACTAATTCCACTAAAATTTCGAATGAATTTTCTGTAGAAGCTAGCCAGTCCATGGAAGCTCCTCACCTCAAAAAAATTTCTCGGCGATGGCCAATTCCAGATTACTTCAACCTTCTCAGGATCCATCTTCAATTCGTTAGCTGAAATAACGAAACCCAGATATATGAGTTTTGTCTGCATGAAGGAGCACTTCTTCAAATTAATCAACAACTTCTCCTGCTATAATCTTCTCATCACAGTGGCTAAATGCCTCAAGTGTTCATCCTTTGTATTGCTGAAAATCAATATGTCATCCAAGTATATGACCACAAATTTGCCAATGAATTCCCACAGGACTTCATTCATCAGCCTCATAAAAGTGCTTGGTGCGTTTGTCAAACCAAACGGCATGACCAGCCATTCGTACAAACCCTCGTTTGTTTTGAATGCTGTCTTCCACTCATCTCCCTCTCTCATCCGGATCTGATGATATCCACTCTTGAGATCTATCTTGGAAAAGCAATTTGCCCCACTTAGGCAATCCATCAGATCATCCATTCTCAGCAGTGGAAATATGTACCTAATGGTAATTTTATTTATCACCCTAGAGTCTGTACACATCCTCTAGCCTCCATCCTTCTTCAGACTCAGCACTGTCGGAACAACGCATGGACTAAGACTTTCTCTGACCAGTCCTTTATCCTGCATATCCTGAACTTGCCTCTTGACCTCCTCATTTTCCTGGGGTGTCAACCTATACGCTACCTTATTCGGCAAGCTTGCTCCGGGTATGAGGTCAATGTGGTGACTCACACTCCGCATCAGTGGCAACGAATGAGGTAGTTCATCCATGATGATGTCAGCGAACTCTCCCAGCAGTTCCTGAATCTCCTCTGGCAAGTCATCCACTCTTGTGCTTGTCAGGACAATTTTTGGCTTCCCGAAAACAAAGAACTGTGGATCTTCATTCTTCTCCAGCTCTGTGAGAAGCTCTTTCCCACTCATGAGAAGTATCGTGCTGGTTACTTCCGACTTCACTTCCTTATCTTTCATCGGAAGCAATGTGTGTGATCTCCCATCCTTCTCCAAGGTGTATGTGTTCATTCTCCCATCATGAACAACATTTCTATCATACTGCCATGGTCTACCCAATAAAACATGATAGACATCCATGGGAATGACATCACACATAATTTTATCTTTATAATCACCCATTTTAAATTCAACCAAGCACTATTTCGTAACACATACCTGGTGTCCTTTCTATAGCCATGTCACTTTGTATGGAATCGGGTGCCTGTGCATCTCTAGCGCCAATTTCTCCACCATCTCGGTTGAAATGAGATTATTGGTGCTCCCACTGTCCACTATGACCTTGCATTTCCAGCCCTTGGTCTTGCAAGTCATCCGGAATAGTCTGCATCTTTGCGCCGTGTCCTCCACCTCTTTCTCAGGTTTCAGGAGGATTTTATGCACTGTCAGTGACTTCCCACTTCCAGTGTCTTCATCCTCAACGACACACCTCTGCGCCTCGACAACGTGAGATTTTCCTCTGTCCATCTTCCTCTTTGGATAGTCAACGGCCTTGTTTCCATCTTTCCCACATGTAAAACATGTGATAACTCCTCCACAGCCTCTTCCTCTACCTCGGGTACGTGGAAAAGTGTTGGCGTCATCATATCCTCCTTGCTGATCATCTGGATGCCTCCTTGGATCAGAAATTTGTTGCCTCTGCTGTGAGGTTCCACCTCTTTCAGCTTTTCCCTAAGGCCTCTTCCAATCCTCCTTGGGATTTTGAGTTCATTCTTGGGCAACTGCTTTGCCTCTAGGCTGGCTTCTGCCTCGCCCTCGCTGTCCCTGCTTGCAGCTCAACTTCTCCTCAGCTTTCAAAGCTATATGGTACGCATCCTCAACTTTCCGGATGGTCAACATGCTCAGCTCGTCCTGAATTTCATACCTCAACCCATTCAGGTATCTTTCCACCTTCTCGTCATCACTCTCTCGGTGACCTACTTGAATGTTTAGCCTATAGAATTCTTCGGTGTACTCCTTCACCGACATCAACTTCTGTCTCAGGTTCTGCATGTGCCTGAACAGAGTGATCTGATAATCCTTGGGGATGAACTTTTCTTTCATCTTAGCGATCATCCTGTCCCAGCTCTTAATTTTTTGTTTTCCTTTGCAGCGACTATCCGCCTGCAACTCATCCCACCATAAGGCCGCGTGGCCCTTCAACTTGGTGACCGCATGTCTTACCTTCTTGTCCTCTTCGATATCCTCATAATCGAAGTAGGTATCGAGTGCTCAGATCCAATCCAGCAACTCTTCTGCATTTAGACTCCCCTCATAGATGGGAATGTCCATTTTAGTCTTTGAGCTCATTCTGGCAATGGCTCTAATCAACCTCTCTGTTGAGGCATCTTCTGCTGAGACCTCTTTGGCATCGTGTCCAGCTTCCTTCTCAATCTCGGAATCACTGAACCCCGCTGCACCAGCACCACATCTTTGGGTGGTCTCCATCTCCTCCATCCTTGCTCGGAGATCTCGCATCTCTCGTTCCATCTCAGCATTCCCTGCTGGTCTTCCCCTTCTTCGAGCGTCCCTGTCTTCACGATCAGGTGTCTGTCTCTCCCTCCTGGGCGGCATGGTGAATTCGCTTTTCTCTGCTATCGAAACAAAGAGGATTCTTTTCCCCGCTCTGACACCACCTGACGCCATGTGCCCTCCAGACAACCTGCCTCCACCAGGACCTTCTGACACACGACCCGAAGAGTCAATTCTCTCCACTCCTCTCGAGAGTTACCCACAACAAACCTCCTTCGATGATCTCCCCTTCTTCGTAAATCAGGAAATCGCGATTCGGGAATTCGCGGTTCATGCAAACACAGTTCACAAGCAACTCTAAACCCCAAATCCCGATGGGTCAACAAGTAAACACTTTCACGCGTCGGGGTTTTCCCTATCGGGATGTCGCACCCCACGATATCAATACTCTATACTTAAACACCCCGAGTGCCAAGGTGCCAATTCCCCGAGATCTCACCACCTGGACTCTCCTATCTTTCGGGGTCCCACTCTGCCATGTCACATTTGGGATTTCGTGGATCGTGAATCCTCGACACAAAGTTTCCTTTCTGTTGGAAACCCCGAATGCCGAAACCCCGATTCTCTGGATTCGTGCCACCTGTCCCTCCAACAATCGACGACTCCCACGAAATCGGAAAATTTCTATTCGCGATTTCGACGTGCATGCAACTCTTGTACTCACCAACCCCGATATGCCGATATGTGATAACCAGTGGATGCCTACTTGCACTTGAAGGTTAACTCTTCCTCCTGAACTTTCACCAACTTCCCACTCAGACCCACTCTGGATTCAATTCTTCCATAAAATCACATACGCAGCATATGAAAGAAGTAATTAACAGGAAGTAAATATGAAAAGGCACAATGTCAACAACACACAAAAAATAAATATGTCCATGGAATTTAATCACGGCTCTCCTGTTCTTCTCTTCCCAGGCTTGCCTCTGAAACTTCAACTCAACCTGCACGGTTCGAATAACTCAGCATGACTTCTGAGTAAACAAATATGAGGGTTTAACTGTCCAGCCTCCTCAATGCACTCTATGCGGGGGTATTCCACTGCACTCTATGCAGGAATCTCATAGCTTAAACAAAGAAACGATTGAAACTCATTCACTCATTCCCTCAGATTTCAAACTTGCCATGCAATCACATATGCAACATATAGACAATAAGCAAAACAAGAAGCAAATATGCAACAACATAATATCAACAACACACAAAGAATAATCACGGCCATGAAATTGAATCAAAGATTTACTATTAATTCAATATCTGTACATGGGGATTCTTCACCAGTTCTCTGAGTTGTTCTCTCTCTCTGCTCCTGAATGCTAATGCTGAATAATAATCTCAATTATACAAAAGAGGGTGCCTATATTCGTTTTCCCTCCCGAAAGTAAAACTGTCTAATCTACAGTTAATTCCTATCTAACAGCATTAAAACTATTAAATGCCTTCCTATCTATAACAAAATACAAGTGCGCTCAGATTTGAATGCCTTCATTTAAATGGCGGTGCAACAATCTTCAAAGTAATTCAAAAATGCATGTGCTGGCGCTGTCCAGCCGTATATTCTTTACTCCATGCTGGCTCGCTTGATGAAGTCGTAGATGCTCCTGCATCATTATCCCACTATCTAAAGTTTTTCTGGTTTCATCCAACAGTTTGATGCGAAATTTACGACCATTACACCACATAGCCTTGTGGTGTTTCAACTGCAATATGTCAGACATGTAAAATATGCATTGTCAATTAATAATAAACAAATTTATATAATTTGGAAAGTATAATATGAAGGAAACACATCTACAGTCACATTAATATAATATAAAATAACTGAATAAAATGGGTGAATTTTCTTGGCTTTCCATCTTTCAAACAATATGCTAAATTTATTTCCCTCTGCGTAACATCGAAATCTCCATTACGATGAGCTTCTCTAACCAATTCAGATAGTTCTTTCCATGATAACCTACCGTCATGATGTTCTTTACATCTGTCAATCCATACCTTCATCTAGTCCAGATTATTTGCAATGTATAAATGTAATGCATCCCAATCTTGAGCAACTGACCGATCACAAAATCACAATTCACCAATATTAAATATTAGTTATAACCATGGTAAATATTAATAATAAATGTTGAAAGAATAAATATTAAATGAGTATAATCATATACACAACAAAACGAGAAATTAATATTTATTAAAAATATCCACATTTTAATTACCTCTCACTTTCTTCATTGTACCTTTCCCCAACAACTGCTCCGTTTCAAATTTTTGATGGAGTTCACATCCCAAATGCAATCCACTGCATGCATAGCTTGTGATCCTAATTTAGGAAGATACTGACTAATATACACCAAGGATTCATATACCATATATCCCTCCACCATAGAACCCTCAGGATGTGCTCTTTGTCTAACC
>JASDQU010419233.1:0-10196 GCA_032191745.1 Picea mariana
CTTTGATGATATTCTCATCTATAGAAAAACTTGAGAATCCCATCTCACCCATGTGGATCAAGTTATCTACCTTGTAAGGCCTTATATTTCATGGCCTCAATAAAATAATAAATATCTCTTAATCTCCTACTGAAATAAATGCAATTTAGTCCATGGTTTTATTTCATGATTTTCTTTATACTAGGAATAAAATGGTAAATAGACATAATAACAACAGATCAACTTAGTAAAATACATACCTCGACTTGTAGTTTGGTTGATTTAGCCCCTGGTTCACTTTTTTTTATTCTTGCCCAAACTGAATATTTACCTCCCAGCCAACTAGGAACAACCTCTTTGGATACCTAGCTCCAGGAATCCTTGCGGTTTCTTGGCCCCCGAGCCCAAAGTTCCCAGCAACAATAGTGCCCCTATAAGAGTTCCCCAAAACAATATGTTCTCCCAATTTCTTCCTCCTCTTCCCCCTCTTCCATAATTTATCCCAAATAAATGAAGACCCCTCTCCAAGTCCCCTCCCCTCTTCCTTATCCTCCTCTCTCGAATCCCCCTCCCTCATTCAATTCCCCAACTACCTTATCCCCTCATTAATTCCCCAACAAACTTATCCCCTCATTAATTCCCCCACTTACCATAATATAATAAAAAATAAAAGATTCATTGTATTTAATTTAATAATTAATTAAATTTAACTTAACAACTATGATCAATAAAATCAATTGGGTTGTTACATACACTCACCCTTCAAGAAACTTCATCCCGAAGTTAGAGTAATTTACAACACAAGGGTAATGATACATGATTCATACATCCATATCAGATAAACAACATCATCAATTCAAAACACATATACATACTAGTGTACATGTGCAAGGTATGCATGTGTAGCTAGCACATACATGACTCACACATGTACTAATGACAATAAATATCACACATAAAGTAATTCTCGTGTGCATCCAATCCAATCAACAAGACCATTCATTTCATAAAGGATAGTAAACCATTTAAAATGTTCGCAACATACCTCAATTATAATAATTTAGCACAAGAAACATTCACTTAGATAATTGTAGTTCAGTTAAGCAATTATAAATATACATATATACATATTTTTCAAAAAGAGGAAATCAAGAAATTCTACTACAAGGAGAAAGCTCCACACACTCTCAACTACTTCTAGTCATCCTTCCTCCCTAACATACTTCTATATTCCATCCCTATCCTTCCTCTATTTGACTATCTTGGAGCGTCAACTATATTGACCTAACTCCAGATAGAACTCGTAAGGGAAAGTGTCAACTCTCTTGACCAAGCTTCCCCAACAAGCAACTGAAAGTCATCATCGCACGTCTAGGGGAGCGTGAGCTAACACCATTCTCCCATGACTTCAGGTTTTAGAGGATACACGGTAGGAAATGCCTCCACCCCTCCTAATAGAACTAGGGTCAACACCCTACCATGGACCATACAGTGGCACTATGTTGCTGGGAATTTTGTCATTGTATATTCAGTTTCATGAAGTCTCGCCACCTGAAAAACCTGCACTTGTCCACATATCATAGCAATGCATTTGAACCAATATAATTTCACATCCAAATATTCATACCACACTTTTTCTCGGTTGATGTTCACAACATCAACCTTTTATTATCATTATCCTTTGGCTATTTCATAACCCACTGACCTGCAGATAAGTCTATAACACAAACTCATACATATATATGAATTACTATCATGTAAATGCATTTAATCATATTCTCAATCCAGCATCCACGTACCAACAACATTAAATGCCAAAATTTTCAAGTTAGAAATAGATTGCATACTATCCATCATAATTCAAATAACGATAAACATTCATAGAATTGACATTAACATAGGTCCATATGTCTTAAAATTTCAAGTGTATCATTAATAGTTTCACAGATAATAGAAAATAAAGATGATTAGGCCTTAAGTAATTTTAGTTATCTAAGTCAAAAGGTTGCATTATATACACCCAACCTTCGGAAAACATATTCCCGAGGTGGTCAAATAAGTGAGGGATGATCTCATCGTAAGGTCTATGCATCCACCCAAGTAGCAGATCCTGGTCTATACTTGTCCCAATGGACATTAACTTGGTCTACCATACGATTCCTAAGTTGTCAGACCCTATGGTACAATACGTGTAACAATTCAACCATGAGGGTTCCCATGTCCGATACCTGCAATTCCTTGGAATTCAGTTTACGAGATTCGTCAGCAGCATAATGACGTAGAACAAATACATGAAAAACATTATGAGTTTTATGCAAGTGGGGTGGAAGTACGAGATGATAGGCAACGGGTCCAATTCTCTCTTTGATTTTGAATGGTCCTATAAATCAAGGTGACAACTTTGTCCCCTTCCTGAACCGAATGGTACTCTTATTAGGCCTGATACAAATGAAAACTTGATCTCCCACTTTATAACTTCGGCTAGTCTTATTTGCATCATCATAACTTTTCTATCTATCACGTGCTTCCTTTATTCATTGCCTAATCTGAATCACTTGTTCCTCCATCTCTTGAATCAATTCTGGCCCATCTGTCACTCGATCTTCTAACCTTTCCCAACTCAACGGTGTCCTGCATGGCCTTCCATATAGAGCTTCATATGGTGGCATTCCAATGGATCTATGAAAACTTTTATTGTAGGCAAACTCTACCAAAGGTAGGTACTTATCCGAATGGGTTTGATTATCCATAACATACAGTGTAATCATTTCTTCCATAACCTGATTTACTCTCTCAGCTTTCCCATCTGTTTCGGGATGATATGTTGTGCTTAAATTAAACTGAGTTCCCAACGTTGACTGCAAACTTATCCAAAACCTAGATGTGAATAGGGAGTCCCTATCTAAAATGATCTTCTTGGGTAACCCATGAAAACGAATGACCTCACTTATAAACATGCATTCCATGTCAGTGACATCATAAGTGTCTCTAACCAGAATAAAATGAGTACTCTTGGTCAACTTATCAACTATCACAATAATGGAATTGTGTTTGTGCAACGTGAGTGGCAATCCCACAACAAAATCAATAGAAATGACTTCCCACTTGGACATAGGAACATCATGCAGTTGTAGGAGGCTTGTTGGGCGGTGGTGGTCAACCTTGACTTGTTGACACTCTAGGCACTTAGTGACGAAATGGATTACATCACGCTTCATTCCTACCCAGAAGAAAAGGTTCTTCATGTTTGCATACATTTTCTTCACACTCGGATGTGCACAATAAAGTGCTCTATGGACTTCCTTAAGTATGATGCTTCAAATATCTCCACCTTCGAGGATGTACATCCTTCCCTGATATCTTAATAATCCATCCACTTCCAGGCTATATCCTTCATACGTTGGCTCTAATTTCCTCCCACTCTGGAGGGTTGAAGTAACCTTTAAATTTTAACTATCTCCAAGAAGTTTCCCCAACACTCGCTCCCTTTGATTAACTTTTAAGGGTACCAAGGAGAAGACATGTGGTATCCTACACAGGGCATCCGAGACCACATTCTCCTTTCCCTTGATGTACGAAATTCCAAAATTGTACTCACTCATAAAATCACTCCATCGTCTCTTCCTGGCATTGAGGTGAAGAGATGCTTTAAGCTCTCATGGTCTGTTTTGAGCTCAAAGCTTCGCCCCACTAGATAATGCATCCAAAGCTTTAGAGCTAGCATTACAGCTGCCAACTCTAAATCCTGAGTAGCGCAAAGATGCTCATGTTGCTTCAAATTTCTTGATGCATACGCTATCACTCCCCCATCCTCCATTAGCACGACCCCCAATCCTTTCTTCGAGGCATCCATGCATACTGTGAAGTATTTCTCCATATCCGACACTCGTAGAATTGGCGCACTGGTTAGTAACCTCTTAAGCCCGATGAATGAAATATTGCATTTCCCTTTCCATTCATACCTGACCCCCTTGCACTGCAAGGTGGTGATGAGTTTCTCTATCTTAGAGAACCATTCCAAAAAACTCTGATAATAATGAGCTAGTCCCATGAAGATTCTCACCTCATGAGATTTTTTCGGCACTGGCCATTCCATAATGGCCTTCACCTTTTCTGGGTCCACAGAGATTCCTTTACCGTAAATGATATGACCTAAATAGTGAATCTATTTCTAGAAGAAAGAACACTTCGATAACTTTCCATACAATTTTTTCTCTCTAAGGCATGATAACACCACTCACAAGTGTTCCTCATGTTCCCTTTCGTTCTTGGAACATATGAGGATATCATCCAGAAAGACCTATACAAAGTGGTTTAAGTACTTTCAGAATACACCATTCATGAGGCTCATGAATAATGTTGGTGGATTGGTCAAACAAAAAGGTACTACAACGAACTCGTAATGCCCAAACCGAGTTTGAAAGACAGTTTTAGGAATATTGCCTTCATTAATTCTTAACTGGTGATACCCTAATCGCAGATCAATTTTTGAGAAAACTGCTACTCCTTTCATCTGATAAAAGAGGTCATCTATCTGTGGCATTGGGTACCTATTTTTCACTGTAGCATGGTTCAATTAACTGTAATCTATACATAGTCGTAAGGAACCATCCTTCTTCTTGACAAAAATGACTAGTGCACCCCAAGATGAGACACTAGGCCTTATTAGCCCTAATTCAAGTAGTTCCTTCAATTGCATCTGCAACTCACAAAGTTCTGGCACCGTCATCCTATATGGTGTCTTGGAAATTGGCTCCACATCAGGTTTTATCTCAATGGTAAAATCAATCTCCTTCTCAGGAGGTAACCCAGGAAACTCTTTCAAAAAAACATCCTCAAACTCCGAAAATACTGAATACTGATCCAAGGAGAGTCCTTTCCTTTCATTGACTACTTCCACTACATATAATCGAAAACCTTGCATGATACAACATTTAAACTTCATAGTTGATATAAAGTGTAGATACACCTTCCTCCGTACACTGTGGATCTCTATTGACCTTCCTTCATCGTCAAGATAAAGCACCCTTTTTGCGAAAAAATCTACCATAGCTCAATGGGCTTCTAACCAGTCCATTCCAATGATTAGGTCATATGTCCCTAGAGAAATAACGTACACCTTCAACCTAGTAGTACACACTCCTAGGTCTACTAGACAATTATCAATGCTAGGTCCTACCGCTTGTTTTCCCCTCGAAGCCATCTCGACTTGTTTAAAGTCATCGTGCTCGTAGGATGCCAACCCACACTTTTCTAATGCACAAGGTGAGATGAAACTATANATATGTAGCACCAAAATCAAACAACATCTTAACATTGCCATGATTTAGCGTACCTGATGACTCCACCATAGTGGATTGATGCTCTGCCTGGAAGTTGTTAACTGCTGCATAAATCTGGTGGCTACTACTCGCTCTTCCCATCGGGGCCTTTCCTTCTCTATGCATAAAGCCTGCTTGTGAATCTAGAAAATCACGCTAGTAATGAGGTCCTCCACACCCCCAACAAGTAACACGATATGGAACTTGCACACTACCCTTTGATGGTCTCTGAAATGAGTTCCTTCCCTTGGAACGCCTGCCCCTACTTTTTGCTCCATGAGAAGGTCGTGGACCTGCCTGCATCATTGGCGATGAGTGGGATGTTGCACTTGTTTCCATTGAAATACCCGTTGTAACTACTCTAGGAGCAACTCTATTTCCATAAGGAGGTGGCCTAGAACTTTATCCCCTGGAGAAAGTCCTAGGGGTCTTCCCCACAAATCCAGGATGATGTGGAATGGTTGACCTGATACCTCTGTTTAATCTCATATGCTCCTCCATGTAACAAGTATTTTCAACTGCTTCAACTACTGACGATGGTTTCCACATTCGTACCATGGCCCTTATCTTAGGGTTTAACCTGTACACAAAATGTTCTTCCTGTCATTGATCGGTATCCATGTACGAGACATATTTTACTAACTCCATGAACCTGATCTTGTACTCTTCCACGATCCTGTTTCCTTGAACTAGAGTATGAAATGCTCCTACCTGTTGTTCCTAGTAGTATGCAGGAAAATATTTCCTCCAAAACCTTTTTTTAAAAAGCTCCCATGAGACGATGTCTAGGGTAAGGTGCAACTACCTCTCCAAGTTACCCCAACAGTTCAAGGCATTGTCCCTCAACTAAAATATTGATATCTTCGCCTTTGATGCAGAAGCATAGTCTCTTAAGGTGAAACATCGTGTCATTCCTTCCAACGAAGACTCTGCACATTCACTTTCACAACCCCCAACAAACTGTGGGAGTTTGATCTTATGTAGTTCTCTATAGATGTCCCCTGGTGTAGGACCTCCCTATGAGTCCCTTGACGCTTTAGGGTTACCCACTCTAAATGGTGGGGGTTCCACTTCGACATCTGTTGACTAGCGTCCCTTTAATGTCTCATTAATAGGCTCTAAGGAGTGCAAAATGAGATCTAATTCAGGCGATGGTGGTGGCAGTGTCGACGTTGGTGGTCCTTGTGACGATGCCCCTCAACCTCGATTTCCCCGAGTCCTAACCATCTTGAATAAATGAATTTGCATCAAACCAAATGCTTATCAGGAAAGAGTTTAAGGCATTCCACATTTTCTCAAACTTATATTTGCAAACATAGGGTTAGGCGTAAGTTCTTTATACTTTTCTGTAAACAGACATTACTCCTATAAGGTAAGTGGTTAAAGGTTAGGGTCAAAAGCCTTTAAGCTTGGTAACTTCATTCATGAATCCTAGCAACTCTCTCACCTTGCTAGCTATGTTAGCGCTACACTGTAATAATCAATTACTCTAACTTGTGTGTATAATCAAGCATCAAACCCATCCATGTATCAATGTGCACCACTCATATTAATCTCTCTTATAATATTAATTATAATACACTTAGTCTCATAAATTATCAATTTATTAATCATTAGAATTAATTTACATAGATCAATTCTCTTTAATTAATCAATCAACATTAATTAATTAATCACTCTTTCATTAAAATATAATTATAATTCTTATAAGTTTAACCCTTATAATATATTTTAAACCCCCCATTTTTTTAAACACACACACACACACACACACATAGATATATAAACAATAAGTATAGGTATTGAACCATTAATCAAATAAATGTCAATTAACCCTTATAATATATTATAATGATTAACCCGTTAATATAACTTAATTAAACTTAATTAAGTTTAAACTATTTTAATAAATTTAAATAAATAGATATCCCACTAAATGTATTTTAAATAAAAGAAAACAAAGATAAAAAAAAAATTAAACTAAATAATAAATAATAAAAATAAAAAAAATAAAAGATTTAAAACAACTTTATAAAAAAAATAAAAAGAAAATAAACCATGCATCATCAATATGAGGGCATGGGGCCTTGCATGAGGCCCACATGTCAGTCTCCTCACCCTTCTTGCGATAAGATTAACTCCAAAACCCTAGGTCGCACATCTCAGGCTCATTTGTCTCATCATTCTTTTGTTTCTCACTCAATGTCTCTCTTCTACATAGGTTTGAGCGCAACCCATGTCTCCCTGTCAAACCACATAAAGGAACAACCATGGACGACATGAGCAACCTCATCCTATTTTATCCTTCGTGGCTTGCCGGTTGGACCATGGCAGTCGGGCCATGGGCCATGGCCGCCTCTACTTGTGGGCTTGATATCTCGGATGCATCGTTCATGGTCTTTTACCCCTTATGGGATCCTCTCTCCTTGGACGCGTAGTGCACTCTTTATCCCATGGGTTTCCTTCCTCTTGGCTTCAACGCTTGATAGCTTGGGCGCCTGATCTTGGTATGCGACCTATATAACTCTCTCCTTGCTAGGTTTAGGCATTGGTGGCGGTGCGGGGGGTGGGGGAAGGATGGTGGAGGTGCTGGTGGACGACGCATTGAGCAAAATGGACACTCCTTGTGGGATCCATTCCCCCTGACTTGGTGCTTTCCCTTGGCTCTCGGACGCGTTGTACAAGAGTTATGCTCCCAATGGGCTTTCCTCGTGGCTTGGTCTTGGGTGCTAACATTTGGTGCTATGGTCTTGGGCGCTTGGTCGCTGGTGATATTGGAGTACATCAAGGAAACCCAGTTGGCTTCTGACACCGCACCCTCACTTTTTCTAGGCTCCTCTCATGACAGATCGCTCGCTCGACTCTGGGAAGACTTCATCAACAAGAAGGTTTACCTCTACCCCTTCTTTTACTTCGTTTTCTCTCTTTTCGCCATTCTCACGCTTCCCTTGTTTTCTGTTTACTTGTATTTGTACCTGGGCAGTTCATAGAGACAGGGCTCAAGCTCTTGAAATGGTTCAGGGCAGAGCATGAGACGATGTGGAAAGAAATTTTGGAAAAAATTATAACGCTGGAAGAGAGGATGAGAGCTATCAGATCAGTGGGGCTGCATAATGCATAGAGCATTTTCATCACTCCTGTGATTTTGGGGCGTCTGGTAGTGCTGCAATTTGAAATGTGTTTTTGTTTTGTAAAATACAATATTTTGGTAGACAATTGTATATCCAATTTTTAACCTCTGGACTATGTCCAGTTTTTATTTTTTTTAAATTTCAACTATAAGAACTGTAAATAAGATCTATACGTGTATATGTAAATAAATTATTTTTTTGTATTCAGATAACGTTCTTCTGGGTAGTCTTCATAGGTTTTCTGGGTTGTAAATAAAGGGTTTCTAGGCTGTAGGTTAGGGGTTTGGGAAGATTTTGTATAGTTATGTGGGTGGTCAAGCCTAGGTTTCAGTTTTGAAATCAGGCTCTGATACCATTTGTAAGGCCTTCTATTTCAGGGCCTCAATAAAATAATAAATATCTCCTAATCTCCTACTGAAATAACTGCAATTTAGTTCATGGTTTTCTTTCATGATTTTCCTTATACCATGAATAAACAGGTAAATAGACATAATAAAAACAACATCATAATAACAAAAAAAACATAATAACAACATATCAACTTGTTAAAATACATACCTCGACCTATAGGTTGGTTGATTTAGCCCCTGGTTCACTTGTTCTTGTTCTTTCCCAAACTGCTCAAACTGAATATTTACCTCCCAATCAACTAGGAACAACCTCTTCGAATCCCTAGCTCCAGGAATCCTTGCGGTTTCTTGACCTCAAGCCCAAAGTTCCTAGAAACAACAATGTCCCTATAAGAGTTCCCCAAAACAGTGGTGGTGGTCATGGCCATACATATCTCTATGTATTTGTTTTCAAAGTGGCCATCACTGTGGATAATTTATTACTTGAGTGCAACTGTGAATGGAGAAACACTCCAACCCAAAATTTGTTCCAAGTTCTGAGAAAGATTGAGGAGATCCATGAACAAAGCATCAACAAGAAACCAAATGCAAGTTGGGGGGGATTAGAAAGAGGGTTGCAATGTAACAAAAAAATTCAAGTGGATGGCTTGGTTGTAATGATGAATTATAAATATAAAATTTGAAACTAAAACAATTCTTACCTCGAAGAAACATTTCTACTAAAAGCTAATGTTGAGGATTTTGGATAACCCCAATTTTTGTAGTGTTGAAAACATTGAAAACTTTCATTTTCTAAATTTTTGTAGAAGGCTATTGAAAATATATGTATGAGGGACGGTGTCTTTCTCTTCTTCCTGGTTTCCTTTTTGAATCAAATCTACTTGTAGTGATTGGTGATGGCTCTAATCAACACTAACCCCCCACCACTTTCTCTGGCACCAATGACATTCCTCTCCGATATAGATCTAGTGTCTTCCATCATTCACCCAGTTGTCCTGAATCCACCTCTCATGTCTCCATTACAATGACTAGACATGCATGGTTCTCCACCCACAATCAAGTCTCCATTGACATTGTTGGCATCTCCACATTCCATTTCGTATATGGGTGAGTTCACAAAGTTGGTGGACGATAAAGTGGCAACGCAGTGAGCAGGAACGTGCACTAGAGGGAACACATGCACGTTTCTAGGAACATGCACCTATTCTCAATGTGACAGGTTCGAAAAACCCCAAACCTCCACTCAACAAGCCATGAAGGCACATTCCCAAGGACACGTGAACATTCTCAAGAATGCACGCATTCCTGAAAAACACATGTACAAGAGCACGTGCACGTTCCTAAAAAAATGAAATAAAAATAACGTGCACATTTTCGTAAAGCATGTGTGTGTTATTAGAAACCGTTCCTATTAA
>JASDQU010419246.1:0-10082 GCA_032191745.1 Picea mariana
TCATTTCTTCATTTAACATGGTGAACCTATTTCTTTATCATCACTGCATATGGGACTTATCCCTCGTGTGGTTATGTCCTTCTTCAAGGAAGGTCATGTACCATCAAGTACTTGATAGAGAATCAAGTAGCCCCAGGACTTTTCCTGGGGTCTTATCCACCAAGGTCAGAGACCAAGGATCAACCCATGCCGTATGCATGGGTACCCTGGACTTTTCCAGGGGCCCTAGGCTTATCTAGGGGCTTTAACTGCTTGGTCATAGACCAAGAATCAACCCATGCCGTATGCATGGGTACCCTGGACTTTTCCAGGGGCCCTAGGCTTATCTAGGGGCTTTAACTGCTTGGTCATAGACCAAGAATCAACCCATGCCGTATGCATGGGTACCCTGGACTTTTCCAGGGGCCCTAGGCTTATCTAGGGGCTTTAACTGCTTGGTCCTAGACCAAGAACCCCAGTCATCTACTGGAGGCCCTCTCAGGGGTCTTAACCACCAAGGTACAAGACCATGGATCAACCCATGCCTCAGGCATGGGTATCCTGGACATTTCCAGGGGCCCTAGACATATCTAGGGGCTTTAGCTGCTTAGTCTCAGACTAAGAACCCCAGTCATATACTGGGGGCCCTAAGAAGGGTCTTTTGCCTTGGCACTGACTGTTTGGTCCCATGCCAAATACCCCAGGAGTGCACTGGGGGCCCTTAGACTTTAGCTAGGGTCCTTGCCATCCTCCAGGAGAATGGCTCTTGCAGCTGCTATAAATTTAACAGACCCCCTTTCCCTTGGCCATGCAACCAAAGGTCACTGCCCTGGCGGGGTAACCAGATGGTGGCAATGTCATACTGTTTGGTACCCATGAACATAATAGGTTGGCTCGTGATGAGACCCCCTATCCTCTTGACTAGGTCTTGTTTGTTATTTTCCAGGTCCCTCTTGTTTCTTGCTAAGAGGCTTTTTATTGCCTTCTCGGGGATCCCTGGGCGAAGCATCTCGAGGTTTTATTTCTATGCTTTTATCTTTTACCAGCTGCTCTTACCTTCTGGGCCTTTAGCCCCTTCTTCCCACAAGATAAGGTGCAACCCTACAAACAGGTCAATTCAGTGCTCGGACAAGGGGAATGGGATAAATGAGTGGGAGATAAGATGAAAAAGTAGTGGCGTGATGGGAGCAAACGATGGCTCTTCAGAAATCCCCCTGGTGGCAAACCATAACCTATGGGTACAGGCTTGCTAGGGCACCCTGTCAATCTCCCCAAGCATGGTCAAGTGGGCTAATGTAAGACCCAAGCATTTGTCAGAGATAAAAGGAATCAGATGCATATATTTAAAGGTTTCAATGATCAAAGTGACACATACCATGATACCTGGACCAATTACCTCATGGAGCAAGAGCCTCCTCCGATACAAGACCAAGCCGAAGGTGATGGATGTTGTTGCTGCTGACAAGACAAATCTGATGAAAGAAGAAAAGGATGGGCCCTCTAGGGCCATGCTCAGGTCAATCCTGCTCTCGGTACTCTATGTCTAGGACCTGCGAGCCTCGAGACATGATCTCCTAGTTATCCCTAGAAATCTGAGATAACAGGCCCCAACTAAAGTGAATTGAAGACTATAAATAAGATGACACCTTGCTCATTTGTACACACTCACTCACTCAACTATCTCACACAAGAAGAAGTCGCAAGTCTAAGGCAAGGAGAAGACACAGCTACTGCGGCATCTGAGGTTCTTGTTTGTTCTTGGTTATTCTTGGTGATTTCTCTTGTGCACTATCTCTGGGAAGAGGTGCGCTAGCTTTGTATGGTGTTGTTGCAATTGGTTGGTGCACTACCTTTGTCTGGTACGTTTGTCTTGTTTCAGGGGTTCTTCATTATCAGTTTTCTCTTGTGAATAAGAGCTTGTTCATGGTTTGATTGTATTATCAGAAAGAATCTATATAAGAAAGGTTGACTGGGTTTTTCCCCGGGTTTGGGGTTTTCCCAGGATAACTCTTGTGTCTTCTTGTCTTTGTTTATGCTGCTCATACTTTCAGTATATGGTTGTTAAATGTAAAAGAAGATCTAAATACACTAGTAAACCTATTTTTCTGAAAATTTAAGAAAATCTAACATGGTATCAAAGTTCGTTACCTTCAGTACAATTTAACCACTGGAAGGAAGATCGTACTTTGGATTTACCACTGCACAGTTTTTTTTCTTTTGTCAAGCTCGTTGAGCACTCTTTCCAAAGTCGTTGGTGAAAACTCCACTTCAGAGCAACTCGCCTAACCCTGGCACACATCTTGAAACCCTAGCGTTGACTTTTCAATGAGATTGAAATTTGACATTTTTCAAACCTAGGGTTTCTACCAGCAAAAACGATTACCAACATGAGAGTTGAGGATAGGCTAGATGGAGCAAACAAATTCAAATCGTGGAAACATAGTATTCTACTCATTCTAGAAGAGAATGAGCTTTTGGATCATGTCGAGCAAGCTCTCCCAAAACCAGAGGAGGAAGACACCAAGGCAAAGTTCAAGAAGAATGAAATCAAGGCCAAGAGGATCTTGACAAATTCAATCAAGGACCACTTGATACCCAATGTAACAGAATTGAACACACCAAAGGAAATGTTTGATGCCTTAACCAAATTATATGAAATCAAGAACACAAGCAGGAAGCTAACCCTAAGGCATCAACTCAAAAACATGATGATGAACAAGTCAGAAACAGTTTCCAACTACTTCATGAGAATTTCACAAATCAAGGACCAGTTAGCACCTATTGGAGATTCAGTGGACAATGCAGAGCTTGTGACTACTACTCTTAATGGCTTTCCTTCTTCTTGGGACCCATTTGTTCAAGGAATCTGTGCAAGAATCAAATTCCCCAAATTTGATAAGTTGTGGACAGATTGTACCCAAGAAGAATCTAGATTGATATCCAAATCACAGAAGACAAATGATGAAGAGAACCAAGCTCTTGTTGCTCATGTGAAGAAAAGGAAAGAAAGGAGAAATACCAGTCCGAAGAAATCTAGAAGACCATACCACAAGAAGGATGTATCTAAAATCAAATGTTTCACTTGTAAGAAGTTGGGACATTATGCCTATCAATGTCCTCATGAGAAAGGAAAGGGAAAACATCATGCACATGCAGCAGATATGGAAGAGTCCACATCTCAAAAGAAGGCAAAGGAATCAAAAGATGAAGAGCATGTCTTTGTCTCAGCTGTCACAGGTACTATCACTCAAGGAAGTGATATTTGGTAACCAGGTTTAGAAGTTCTCTTACAAAATTGACAAAGAAGAGTTCATCTCTTCAGGTGGAATGTGGGGATGATTCCAGACATGCAGTCAAAGGAGTAGGAGAAGCCTCCTACCAGCTTGATTCAAGTAATTTTATCTCAATAAAAGATGTGTTGTGCGTACAAGGCTTAAAGAAGAATCTTCTTTCTATTTCTACTTTAGAAGATAAATGCTTCAGAGTAGCATTTGTGGATGGCCAAGTCCTTCTATGGCCTAAGGGTTCAAGTATTGATTCAACTACTCTGATTGGTGTCCAAGAGGGAGGATTGTACAAATTGAAGGGACACCCAGAACAAGCCCTTGTACACAATAGTGTTATCTCTAGTGAGCTATGGCACCGAAGACTTGCTCACCTAAATTATAGAGCGTTACTAGTTTTGAGCAAGATGGTTACAAGTCTACTAGATATGCAGGTAGAACATGATGGAGTATGCAAAGGATGCGCAATTGGCAAGAATGCCAAGGGAAGATTTTCAAGTAGTGACAACAAATCCAAAGGGATCTTAGACATCATACATTCATATCTATGTGAACAAATGACGGTGCCATCTCTAGGTAACTTTGTATACTATGTTATTTTCATTGATGATTACTCACGTAAGACATGGATCTATTTCTTGAAAGAAAAAGATGAAGTTTTTAACAAGTTTCAAGAATTCAAGGCTTTAGTAGAAAATCTCTCTGCAAGTAAGATTAAAATTTTGACGTCAAACAATGGAGGTGAATATGTTGATGTTTTGGTAGCTGCGGGAGGTATTAACCTCCATGTGTAACCTATGACTTAGAATAGAATATTCCAGAAGCAAGTGAACCATTAAACAGATGTGTGGAAACACTAGAAGACAAGTCGGCCTAGCTTAATAAATAATATTAGAATATTGTCTTCCAGAAATACAAGTCGGCTCCACATGAAAAAGATAAACATAAAATATAATTACCAGAAAAATCACTCGACAGATTAATATAAATACAGGATGTTTTAGCTCATTTAGATACCCAGTCAAAGCACAAGTCTTGTGGAGAGTTGAAGTTGCAGCTGCAAGGAAGAATAAGGGTGTATGGTCATCTCTTGGTCTTGGTCTCTCTCTAGCACTATCAAGTGATATTCTTGGTGATTCTCTTAGTGATACTCTTGGTGGTTCTTGGTGAAACTCTTGGTGATATTCTTGGTGGTGCTTGGGGAAACTCTTGGTGATATTCTTGCTAAATATGGCGCAAGCTTGAGAGAGTAGTGCAGTTGCAGCGGTTGCAGTTGTGTATGGCACTTATTCTGTGGATATGGAGACTCTCTCTTGTGCGCTACCCCTGGACAAGGAGCGCTCTACTTGTCTTGAGTTGTTGTTGCATTTAGTAGCTAGGGTTTATCTGTTGGTTTTGGAGTAGGCTTGTTGGAATTATTCTAAGTAAAGGTTAGTGTCCTTGGGGGTGGCATATGTGAATGCCTATGGTTGGGTTACAATGATGTCACATTGTCTATGGTTAAACGAGCATACCAAAATTTCAACATGGTATCAGAGTTGGTTTCCTTTGTAACGGTCTAACCGTTGGAAGGAAGATCCTCAGTTTCCCCCATTTTCAAGCTCATTGATCACTTATTGAACTCACTAAGTAGAGCACATCTCTCCCCCGGATCAGATCCGCAAATTTCTAAAGTTGAGAAGTTAGGGTTTCCTGATAAAACCCTAGGTCTGCATTACCAGTGGCAGTTACAGTGCCAGTTCCTTCGTGCCAATTCATTCATGCCAGTTCCTTCGTGCCAATTCATTCATGCCAGTTGCTTCATTGCAGCACCAATTGTAGTGCCAATTGCAGCACCAGTTACAGTGCTAGTTGCAGCACCAGTTGCAGTGCTAGTTGTTGCACCACTTGTAGTGGGCYARCACCAGTTGTAATGAAATTTTATGTTAAGTTTTGGGACTAATCCTTGGTTTTCCTAGTGTGACTTATCCTAGCACATCTCCAGCTACCTTTAGATTACAAGTTGGAGCACCTTTGAATTTTCAAGGTTCGTCATTGCTTGTCGTCGYTGTCGGATGGTGCCACTGCCTACCGATGTTGTCRGAGGTATGTACTTATATATATTTAAACTGTATYACTATTTTAAGTGTGATTGCAAGAGAAGGGATCTCTTAAAATCGTAGATCCAGAGGGATCTCAAATCCGACACATTTAGAGGAACAACGCACTCCAGGTTGATTGTTTTCATATGCCTCTAGTTGTTATGGCATTATTGTAATCTTAAGAACATCTACTTGTATTTTGATATATTGAAGTTATGATAATCATAGTAACCTCTGTTCAAAGTTAAAGTTATAAGTTGACTCTAGTCAAAGTATTAGATTGATTAAGGTTGAGATTTTTAGAGTTTAATTGAATTACATTCTCTAACTCATATTTATGTCAAGAAAGCATATTCTCTTAAGTACAGGGGACAGGTTGAAGAGAATACTTGTCATCTTGAGTGAAGGAGACTCGAAATAAAATCACAACACTCGTTCTTGAAGATAAGACTCCAGGTTCAAGGTTTGATTGATTAAATTAATAAGTTTCCAATTTTAACATATCAAGTTTAATAATTCCTACATTACTAGTTGTGACAGCAATCCTTGAAAGGTTCTATTACTGCTAGATACAATGAATACTTGGCAGCATGTGAGTATTATTGATATAAATGCTTATTGTACTTGGTCGCAAGATGATATAACATCTCCTCTAGGAGATACTTCTTGTTTTGCTTCCAGGCAGGTCACCTTGGTAATAATATGTTGATTACCATGAGATTGTCTTTTATTCTTGTTGACATAGATATGTTCTTATGAAAATGTTATTATACTTTTTGCTCTTGTTTCTCTTTTCTCGGGCAGGTTATTTTATAAATTCCATGGAGGTTACCATGGAGAAATGATTGATCACAACACTAGAAGAGTGTTGTTCCTATTTCTTATTATTATTGTATTTTTATTTTGGCTCTTTTTCCAGGCAGGTCACAAGTAATAGTTCTGAGAAGGAGCTATTGTGATTATTGTTCTCGTTCTTGTTTTTATTATAAGAGTATTATTCTTGTCTATTGTTTTCCCCTTTGTTATCCTTGTTCCGGGCAGGTCACAGGTAATAACTCTAAGGAGAGCTATAGTGATGGTTGCAGGAGGCAACATATTAGATGGTCTCTAGTTTGAGACATGGAGTAGACTATCTGGATAGGAAGTTGTATACACGACCATATACATCCATGTACCAAAGAAGAAGAAGAGAAAGAAGGGTACTTTTGCGAGATACATAGTATCTCATATGGAGATTGATTGTAAGTAGCCAAAGGCTCCAAAGATGACCGAAAAAATCCCTCTAGTGCAGTTGATGACTCTTCAGACCATCAGGAAGAGTTAGTAGAGCCAGAAGGGCCTACCCAGAATAGTTGCAGTAACCAAGAAGAGACCAACGTGGTCCCATCAAACTTTGCAGGATGCAACATTGATGAGCCATATCATGAGGAGCAAATGGCTTTGAAGATTATACATACTCAAAGGGAGTCAAGCTTCAGAGGGAGAATGGAGACTCAAAGACTTTCAGATTCAGATGGAAGAGAGAGAGGTCTTACAGGAATGACAGACAAATGCCATGGGTTGAGAAGGCTAGATCGAAGCTTCAGATGCTTCGAGGAGATATGAGATCTTATGGGAAATTCCCTTGCTTCAGTAGACTTTGCTATAGTGACCTAGGAGGAAGCCAGACAGAAGGACTAGGATATACATATTTTTCCTTGGTTCCGAGACCAGAAGGGAAGTCAGTGGTGACTTCCAAGTTGATCTATAAGATCAAGCATGTTGCAGATAAATAGCCTAGAGATGTACAAAGCCTGATTTGTGTCCAGAGGATTCTCCCAGCAAAAGGGAGAAGACTATGACAAGACACTTGCTCCATTATATTGCTACCAACGAACAAGTAGCAAATATGTTGACCAAGCCTATGTCAGGGACAAGCTTGGAGTGGTCCAAATGTTTTTTCTATTGTAGTGAGAATTGATGTATTCCCTAGTAGCGGGAAGTGATCTGATCCTCAATAGTGGGAGATACCCCAATGCAAGTTGGTATGCTACTCCAATGCAGGCTGGTATGTTACGCAAGCACAGGTTGGTATGTTACTCCAATGCATGCTAGTATGTTACCCCAACGCAGGTTGGTATGCTACTCCAATGTAGGCTGGTATGTTACCCCAGCACGGGTTGGTATGCTACTCCAAAGCAGGGTAGTATGTTACCCCAGCGCAAGTTAGTATGCTACTCCAACGCAGGCTGGTATGTTACCCCAACGCAGGTTGGTATGCTACTCCAACAAAGGCTGGTACACTACACCAGTGAGAGTGCAGAAGTTCTTATGATGTGTGGATTCGCAAAATTCAACAAGACAATGGCCGACGTGTGCAAAAGTGCAGAAGCAGTGATGATGATCATGCCAAGAGGAATACCTTCCTTGTTAAGAGGGAGTGTTAGATTTTTGAGTCGGATTCTGTGTGAGCTGATGAGTTACTAGTTCTGTATGAACTAGGTGCCGACCTGTAGTGTCGAAAAAGATTCCCAGTTAGAGTGTTGATCAGTAGCATCGAAGGTTACTAGCTAGAGGGCCAACCAATAGAATTGGGGGTGTTTACCTACTAGATGGCTAATGTGCGAGTATGACGGTGATACTTGTTACATGATCTATTTGATCATATAATAGCATGTGTGGCTATGGTGATGCTACCTGTAGACTGGTTAGCAAATCCATGTGAGTCTTGCCCATGCCATGTGAGATGGATGAATGTGTTTAAGACCACTACATAAAGAACATCTTAGTTAATACCTCCCTAGCTAAGAGGGAGTGTTGATGTTTTGCTAGTTGTGGGAGGTATTAACCTCCACATGTAACCTATGACTTAGAATAGAATATTCTGGAAGCAGGTGAACCATTAAACAGATGTGTGGAAAACCTAGAAGACAAGTCGGCCTAGCAGAATAAATAATATTAGAATATTATCTTCCAGAAATACAAATCAGCTCTGCAGGAAAAAGATAAACATAAAACATAATTACCAGAAAGTCAGGTCGGCCCAACCAGAAAAGTCACTAGAAAGATTAATATAAATAGACGATGTTTTAGCTGATTTGGATACCCAGTCAGAGTGCAAGTCTTGTGGAGAGTTGTAGTTGCAGCTGCAAGGAGGAATAAGGGCATATGGTCATCTCTTGGTCTTCGTCTCTCACTAGCGCTATCAAGTGATATTCTTGGTGACTCTCTTTGTGATTCTCTTGGTGGTTCTCAGTGAAACTCTTGGTGATATTCTTGGTGGTGCTTGGTAAAACTCTTGGTGATATTCTTGCTAAATATGGTGCAAAGTTGAGAGAGTAGTGCAATTGCAGCTGCTACAGTTGTGTATGGCATTTATTCTGTGGATATGGAGACTCTCTCTCTCTCTCTCTTGTGCGCTACCCTTGGAGAAGGAACGCTCTACTTGTCTTGAGTTGTTGTTGCATTTAGCAGCTAGGGTTTATCTGTTGGTTTTGGAGTAGGCTTGCTGAAATTATTCTAAGTAAAGGTTTGTGTGCTCGGGGGTGGCATATGTGAATGCCTATGGTTGGTTGACAATGATGTGACATTGTCTATGGTTAAACGAGCATACCAAAATTTCAACAAATGCACCTCAAATGAGTTTAAATACTTTTGCAGAGAAGCAAGGATTAAGTGGGAGCTAACAACTCCCTACAACCCCCAGCAGAATGGGGTTGTAGAGAGAAAGAACATATCAATTGTGGAAGCAGCTAAAGCAATGATCCATGACCAGAATTTACCCATGCATTCGTGGTAGAAGCATCCAGTACAGTCATATATGTCCAGAATAGAAGTCCTCATAAGATATTGGGGAACAAGACTACAGAAGAAGTATTCATTGGAAAGAAACCTGAAGTCGACCACTTAAGAATATTTGGTTGTCCAGTGTACATACATGTTCCCAAGGAAAAGAGAACGAAGCTAGAATCTTCAAGAAAGAAGGGCCCCTTCGTTGGATATAGTGAGACTTCGAAGGCTTACAGAATATACATCCTCGGACAAAGACAGATTGAGATTAGTTGGGATGTTACATTTGATGAAGAAGCAACCTTCAAGAAATCTAGAGAGTCTCACAAGCATGAGGATAGAGAGGAGCAGGAAGCTCCAAGGGATGCAGTAATGGTTGAATCTACTCCAGCAGAACACATTCCAGAGAGTCAGAATGAGACAATAGAGTCAGATATACGTATAGATCCACCCAGAGAAGCTACAGTTACTAGGAATAGACTGTTGTTGATTACAGTTGCGTGAGACATCCTCCAGGACACAGACTGAGTGAGTCGGCCTGAGAGAGACCCCATGAGTTGTGTGTGCCCATGAGATGGGTGTGTTGTTCCTCTCTGAAATGGAGAAGCAACGTTGTGTGCCCCTGTGTCGAGTGAGGAAGCCCATGAGTTGGGTGTGCCCATGAGACGGGTGTGTGGTTCCTCTCTGAAACGGAGATGGAGCGTTGTGTGCCCTTGTGTGGGGTGAGGAATCCCATGAGTTGGGTTTGTCATTCTCTCTGAGACGGAGATGAAACAATGTACTGGTCTCCTCTGTGCAAAGAGTTGAGATGATGTGAACTCCAGATGATTCTCCTGTGAGACGCAGTGAGATAGAGATGTGGATGTCCCTGTGGCTGAGCACAGATGGATGTGCCCCTAGTGGCTAAGCACTAGTGGGTGTATGAGATCCCTTGCTATATTGTCCAAGAGTCAGACTTACCTGTAACCCT
>JASDQU010419249.1:0-10210 GCA_032191745.1 Picea mariana
CCTTGAAACTGAGATTGCAAATGTTGTGAATGTAGTGTGTAGGTTAATTTGTATACGTTTTAAGTCTCTCTTTGATTAAGGGGATTAAAATGTGTAAGATACAAGCCTAAACTATGTGACTACCCCAAAATGTTATCCCCTCAACCAAAAGGAATTGTTGGGTGCTCAAGAAGAAGGACAAGCAAGGTCCTTCCCTAGCTCCATAGGTCAAATCCAAAATTCTTGGGCGCTCAAGCTAGGAGGACACATAGTGCCATGAATTCATCCCCGACTTACACCCCTTGTAGCCTCCTAAGTCACCCTTTTTGGTGGTGGAAACAATAACAATTGGATGCCTAGTTAAAATACTCTTCAATCATTTTCCCTTTCTTAGTTACCCAGGAACCACTATGTGGAAAGGGGAGGGAATACAGGATAGAGGTGAAGCAAAAATATGATTACTTTTGCAATAATTTAAATGACTTGGAAATAAAAAGCAACCCCACAACAATGGAACAAGTGGATGACAAGCCTACCATTTTGGCCAAGGTGGGTGTAAATAAGGAATTTAAATGACTTTGGAAAGAAAAATCAACCCCACAACAATAGCACAAGTGGAGGACAAGCCTACTGTTTTGAGCAAGGTGGGTGTAATAAAAGAATTAAAATGACTTGGAAATCTAAAGAGAAACCCCACAACAATGGCACAGGTGGAGGACTAGCCTGTTGTTTTGGCCAAGGTGGGTGTAATAAAAAAAATGCAAGAAAACAAATTTAAGCCTAGACTTTATGATTTTGCAAGGATGGCTTAAGCCAATCTCTTTGCAAGGTGTGGGAAATAATTCTAACTAAATTACAATATCAGATTTTTTATATACTTGAGAGAAGGAAAACCCAAGAGACTATATTGGGTTGCTTACAATGCTTTAGAATAAGAATATGAAGGGGGATTTGATATCCCAACTTTAGAATTCCTTTTGAGTGCCTTGGGGGCTCAAAACAAGTAGCACCTCCTCCTTTTTGTTGAAAATCTGCATAGAAATCAACAAACTATGTTTGCTAGAAAATGCTACAAACACCAAGAGTGTTGTTAACTTATTTTAGCCCAATGAAAAATAATTTTAAATAGAGAAATATGAATATGAAAGTGAGTTATATATGATTATTCTAGAGAAAAATAATGCTTATGAAAGAGAAGAAAATGGTGGATATGAAAGTGAGTTTTATATGATTATTCTAGAGAAAAATAATGCTTATGAAAGAGAAGAAAATGGTGGATACAATGAGAGGAAAATAATGGAAACTTTGGTCGATTGAATGAGTGAGTTTTCCACTCTGAAAATCACTCCTCCAATATTTTAGTGACCTACAAATATGTGTATCTTTTTATACACAAGACACAAGTAGGTGAGAACATCTATAAAGCATGCAAAATACTTTTCTTGACTTAAAAGAAACTACCACAAAACTAATAGTAATACTACTACTAATTATTCCCAAGCAAAACACTTTGCTTGGATCTACAAGTTAAACTAGTGAATGCAAAAAAATACAAGAAATAAAATGCACAATATCACCTCACAAGAACACCAAGAAGACTCCCAATTCACACAATAGATCCTCCAAAGCTTCCTTTATTATTCCAAAATTCTTCTACAAATACTTGTAGCAAGATTTACAATGAGAGAATGGGAGAGAGAGGGAGAAGAATGGGAGAAATTTTGGCATAATAGACTTGCTCTAAGAATTGATGATGAAATGAGGAGGAGAGGATTTATTTTATAGATGAGGAAGAGGAGAGACCCCACTTGGATGAGCTCCAAGTTTCATACATCCAAGGGGGGAGTGTCTCTTCAAGGGGGGCACACTTTTAGGGTTAGGGAAGTGGGTGAGGGTTGAGGATTGAGTGAGTAAGGGGGAAAACACCTTTCCCACTCATATAAAAGGTAGTTAGAGTCAAAGGGGGGTAAAAACAAAGTTTTTTGGGCCCTCTTACATTATTTTTTTATTTCCCATGAGTTTATGAGCAAGGGGGGTGCCCCTCTTCTAAGGAGACAGTCACTTGTGGTTGTTGTCTTAGCAAGGGGGGTTCCTCTAAGTGGAAAATAACTTTCCCAACTTCTGGAATACATTAGGAATCATCTTCCCACTCTCTCCCATGACTTTAGTCACTTTTAATTTAGCTAATTACACGTTGATTTTTGACCGACTTGGACTCCTCATAGACAATGGCCTAGAAAAACTTGTCCAAATGAGCTGAGACATGGTCCAGGGGTGTAGGGGTTCACCAAATTTTTTATTTGAGTACTCATACCCCTATAAAAAACCCCCAAGGACCATTTTTTTACATTTTACATCAAAAATAATTAAAAATCCCCAGTTTGTGGGAATTTTAATTATTTAAACAATCTTATCCAAACTTAACGGAATTACGCAAGACTCTAGGAGATGTATAGAATGGTAATTTACAACACTTGCAAACCTTATTCATCCATAGGGATCGATCATTAGAACACCTTTCACCACTTTGGAGGATTTATGTGAGTGAAAAACTCAAGGATAATTAAAACTGCAGCTAAGCAAGATTATTTGCCCGAGGAAAACAAACACTCAATGAAAGGACTTACCTAATGATAAATTCCTAGGTAACTAGAAAAAAATCGATGCATGCTAGCATATTACAAAATTATCCCACACAGGGGAGCGAACATTTCAAGTACATATAAAGACGTGTCGGGAGAAAAAATGCCTTGTTGAACCAAAAGTATTCAAACTGGTTGTACCACTACGTACACATCTCCATGGTATATGATGTTGACCCCCTAGTCGAAATAGGTGGTCAACATCTGGCTCCACACGGGGACGTATGTTCGATCTCTTTGGAAGGAGAGCATGGGAGAACCTCATAATATACAAAACAAAGTGCTCACCAATATCCAACATAAATACATGTATAAAAATAATAATCAATAATTGAAATGAAATGATATTGACAATAATCACAAAGAGAAATGACTATACAATAAATAAAAAACTGAAAGAATCAAAGGAAAAAGGTTAGAGATACATTACAAAGGGTGCCCCTTTGGACACCAAGTTGCTCATCATTTGAAAAATAGCTTGAGTTGTTTCCCATTCCTTGGAATATTCATGGGCTCAGCATCCAAATGGATGAGGTGGAAATAATTAGGAACTATTATTTCTCGGATCATATATGGACCCAACCACAGATTGTCAAACTTGTCATGGTTTCCAGGTTTTTCTTTGCATTTATCCCATAACAACATTGTATCACCGACTATGAAATCCCTCTGCCTTGCTAATTTGTCAAATTCCCTTTAAACCTTTTCCTGATTTTTTCAATTATGATCATAATCATTTCTTATGTTTTCATCTAATTCAATTATTTGATTAATCATGTTTTGAACTGCATCCTTTCCGATGGAAAAATCCTGAAATAAACCATATGCTGGAAGCTCAAGGTGTATTGGAAATATAACATCCATACCATAGACCAATTAAGATGGACTCTTTCTTGTTGCAACCTTATTAGTTATTCTATCTGCAAATAATGCATATTTGATTTTTCTATCCTAAGACCTTTTGTTTTCCCCAACAATTTTCTTGACTATGGTCATTAGATTTTTATTACTTGATTCAACTTGATCATTTCCTTGGGGATAATAATCTAATGCGTGTGATAAGATAATGCCATATTTGAAACAAAAAGAGGGCATTTATGCTGAGCAAAAGGCCTTTGCATTATCTGTTACTATTTTTGAAGGCACACCAAATCTAGTTATTATCTTGTCTTCAAGAAAATCCATGACAAATTTTTCAGTTGTTGATTTAGTAGGCATGGATTCAACCCATTTGATGAATTAATATGTAGATTTTAAGACCCATGAATAACCATTACTCCAATTATCCTTGAATTTTCCTATGAAGTCCAAATTCCACTGTTGAAAAGATGCTTCAACCACTACTGGTTGCAAAGGGAGTGAAGCTAACTTTTGATTTCCAGTGAAAAGTTGACAAGGCTCACATTTTCTTACAAACTGATTGACATTTGAAAAAATGGTGGGCCAATAATATCCTTCTCTAAGGATTTTATGAGTAGTTGTTTTAGCTACATAGTGGCCACCACAAAATCCAGCAATTTCATCAACACATCTAAGGATTATTCCATCAGGATTTCTCCATCCTAACACATATTTAGTGAGGACATACTTATATGATTTTAACCTTAAATACATTTTCTTATGACCCACAAAATGTCTTGGAAATGTGAGGTTTTTAAGATACAAAATTATATCCATATACCACTCACCTTGTTGAAGCCTTAATAAGTTTTGGGAATGCTCTGGAACATCATTCTGACAAATCATAGCCAAAGCCTTTTCATTTCCCTCAATCAACATTTTAGCTAGACCTTGCCCCTTGATTAATTTTGTGGGTTTGATGTCTAAGTCATACTCTTGGATTTTAGCAATCCATCTTCCCCTTGTACATATTCCTTCCGACTAATATAATACATCCTTAACTGTTGAATTAGGAACGTATCCAATTACCTTGGAGTATCCAATGAAGACTCTGAAATGTTTTAGGGATTTCACCAAAACATGTGTCATTTTTTCAAACATGGGATATTTCAATTATGCATTTGCAAGGCCCTACTCATGCAAGAAATGGGTTGATATTGGCCTTGGTTATTTTTCTGAATCAATACACCAACAATGGTATCTTCAAAGGAAAAGGAGAAAATTTGAACATCCTTGGAATAATCCAGACTTATCAGGACGAGATCTTTAGATATGGCAATTTTAATTTCTTTGAAAGATTTCTTGCTTTAATCATTCCATTCAAATTTAACATCTTTCTTAAGAAACTTATAGATTGGCTTTACTATTTATACATAATTAGGAATGAATCTATGAACAAAATTCGTTTGGCCCGGCAAAGATTGGAGAGATTTCTTTGATATAGGAAAAAGGACTTTTTCAATTGCTTCAACTCTTTCTAGATCTAACTTGACCCCATCTTTGGAGATTATGTGGCCTAAAATATTCCCTTATGTTACCTGAAAAATTCACTTGGTTGGATTTAAAGAAATTCCAAAGTCCCTACATCTTTCAAAAACTTGTTTTAAATGACTAATGCGACTCTTCCCATCCTTTGAAAACACTGTTAAGTCATCCTGATAGATTTCAATGATTTTTCCAATTAATCCTCTAAAGGCATAATCCATAGCTCTTTGAAAAGTATCTCTAGAATTAGATAAGACAAAAGGAATTCTAAGATATTCAAAAGTACCCCATGGAGTAGTGAAAGTAGTTTTATGCCTATCTTCTTCCTTGAATATGATCTGATTATAACTTGAAAACCCATCAAGCATTGAAATCATTCCAGAACCTGTTACCCTTTGTAATAATGTTTCCATATTAGGGAGGGGATAGTTATCTTTTGTACATGCAATGTTCAAATTTATGAAATCTATACACAATCTGATTTCACCATTCTTCTTTCTAGCTACTACCAAATTTGAACACCATAAAGAATGTCTAGTTTGGGCTATTATTCCAGCTGCTAGCATTTTCTGTAACTCCTTTTGGACCAAAGGAGCTAACTTGGGGTTAATTTGTCTCAAATTTTGTCTAAAGGGCTTAGATTTCTCCTTCAAAGGAATGACATGTTGAATTACATATTCCCTATAGAACTTAATCTCACCATAGGTGAAAGCCAAAACATCCCTATACTCTCTTAGTAATTTAATAATTTATTTTCTTTCCTCTATAGGGGTGTTTTTTCCAACCTTCACCATTCTAGGATCTTACTTAGTTCTTATGTTGACTTCCAAGTGGTTACTTGGTTTTATAATTGTTTCTTCCTTTGGTTTGTGACCATCTTGACAACAAAACATGCAATTAGTGTCTAAAATAGCGCTAGAATTTAATGTATTTTACTCCATGAATCGAACACATTTTCTGGTGCAAAATTGGGTGCAATATGAACTTTTTATGATTGCGCCAGATTTAGTGCAAAAAAAAATAGCATTAGATTTAGGGCCAGATTTAATGCCAGGAATATCGCCAGGAATAGCGCCAAGTTTAGTGCCAGGAATAGCACCAGGTTTAGCACCAGGATTAACGCTAGGAATAACGACAGGATTAGCGCTAGGTATAGCACCAAGTGTTGCTTCCAATTTTGCTTCTGATATGCCTTCCAATTTTTCTTCCATTTTTGCGTATGTTTTGGCATCCTATTATATGTCCAGTTTTGCTTCTGATATGGCTTCAAATTTTTCTTCCAGTTGGGCACCAGGAATAGCACCAGGTGTTTCTTCTAGTTTTTATTTTGATATGACTTCCATTTTGGCTTCCAGTTTTGCTTCTGATATGGCTTCCAATTTTGTTTCCAGTTTGGCATCTGGTTGGCTTCCAGTTTTACATCTAGTTTTGCTTCCTGTTTTGCTTCTGGTTTGGGTTCCAGTTTTTCTTCTAGTGTGGCCTCCAATTTGGCTTCCATTGTTGCTTCCTTTCTTGTTTCCAATAATGCTTATTTTTTTTCTTACAATTATTAATTTAATATGTTTTTTTTCAATTTAATTAGTTAAATATATCATGTCTCTTAAATAACTTATATGATTATACAGTAAGCTAGTCATATAGATGCATTTGAAATATTTTATAGGATAACATTTTCATTTATAAATAATTTTTTAGGGAAACTTACATCCATACAAATTAACAACATCATTATACTTATTAACTATCCATCAAAATAGAATCTACAATATCCAGTATATATAGAATCACAAGATCATTATTATAACATGATCATCATCTATAATTAAAACAAGTGAGTCAAATGTCTATAATTTAAGTGAATTTGACAACATCCATCATGAACATTAAATCAAAACCATCATACATAATAAATATGCATCCAAAAATCATCAACCACTCTCAATATATAAAAAATGATGAATCAATATTGATAATATCATCATCATGTATAACTAAAACAAGTGAAAGTAAAAAATATATGCTAGTAGATCGATATCATCTAAAAATGATACATGTCCAATGGTTGACATAAGTCAAAATGATACATCATGTATAAATGATATAAATAAAAATGATAAATTATGTAAGACAAAATGATACAAGTCAATATGATACGTCATGTCCAAATGATATAAGTCAACATGAAACATGTCAAAATGATACAACTCAATAATATGGTACTAGAGGTCGTGAAAATGCTACATATGATAGTAACCATTTTTTTTTTGTGAGTGTGAGTATCTGTATTACTAAGAAAGGATAATATACAAAAAATCGGAACTCCCTGGTCTGCCAAAAAGGAAACCATCCCAAGAGTTCCAGAGTTGCATTCTTTGAGATATCATAGGGGTATAGTTGGACTGCCACATTGGGAAACTGGTCCAGTACCGTCATATTTATTTTTGATAGGCTAACCATAACAAAACCAAAAAACCACAAGACAATAATTAAGACTGACCCAATAATATTCCTTGATCAGTTGTTACCCAGCGCTAGTCTAGGATTATGAGATTCTTCTTTCCTTCTTTCGCCTTGTCCTTGCTCTCCTCCTGCTGGGCCACCGTGTGGATCTTCCTGATCCAGGCTGGTGATCCATTCCCATTAGTAGGATTAATGTCCATATGGTGGACGTAACACGAGTATAATTGGAATTGGGCAGCCATTTGCTCCAACTTCTCGTTCTGATTCTTCTAGTCCTCTGTAATTCGTTTTGTACTAGTGTCCAAGGTGCTGAGGCGACTCAGGATTTCTTTTAGCAATTTATTTTGTGCCTTGTTACCCTTCCGGCTAGCAACTTTATTTTCTATGCTCACTTTGGCTATTAGCATCTTTGTTCGCCAGGCCATCTCTACTGTCTTGTGGTAAAGTGTTTCCTTGGACTGTGTGGTCCTTGGGTCCGTTATTCAGTCAGCTTCCTATCTTAGTTCCTCCCAGGCTTTGCCTTTGTGCTTGGAAGTGATTTCCTTCTCCCATATGGTGATGGTCTCTTGACCCTTCGGTTCGACTAACGCCTAGTAGGTGCCCTTGTCATCTCAGGCTTCTTGCTCCATCCTTGAAATTTTCCTCTGGCTTATCGGATTTTCGTCCATCTGGGTGTTTCTTTTGACATGTGTTTTCTTCATACGCACCATCTTGGCTAGCTTGTGGCAGTTTTTTCCCTAAATTCTCCTCCTATTTCTATCTACCCAAAGTTTCTTTCTTTCTAGACCCTTGTTTTTATGGTGGCTTCTTCTATTGCGCTTTTTCCAACTACATCGATTCCTAATGTTTTGCCTCTTATGGTGATCCGTCGGATCTTTTAATGACTTATGGTTGAGTTTTAATTTTGCATGCATTAATTAACCATTCGAGAAAACTTAGTGAAAGAATGAGGAAAGAAGAGGAATTATGACAGCCATATATACATTTGTAGATCTGAAATGAAAGAATAAATAGAAAACCATAATATGCATATTGATAACGGAGTTCGGCACAACTTTGCCTACGTCTCCGGGGCTTTTTCTCTGTGGGGTAGGCTTCTTTATTTCTATTCAAATGCTCAAAAGTACATCGATGCAATGCCAAATGGCTACAACTGATCTGGTCATGTTCTTCCAGATCTCTGGAACCATGCAAAGAAAACGGCACACAAAACGGATGTCCGAAGCTCCCAGAAATGGTCCAACAACGTCTCCTCCTCAAAAGCTTCTCTGCCTCAAAATGACTTTGGCTTGGCTTCTCTTCAGCATAATTCTGCTCTGAATGCCCTCCCATGGCCTCAAAAAGGCCTGGGTTATATAGCTGGGAAGTGGGTTATATAGCTGGGAAGTTGGTTGCTCATCTCCAACTTCCTCCCAAAATTTAGGCTCCAAAACTACCCAATAACTCCCAAAAACCATTAAAAATAAGCTTAATTACCATTAAAACCCAAAAATTGGTTATAAAACCCACTTTATAGTTAGATTTGGGCATAAGCCCCCTTTTTCCCAGTGCGTTCCCCCTTGACAAGGTCATATGGGTTCATATGGCCAAGCGCTAGCCCCAAAGGGCTAAGCGCTGGCCCCTCTCCATTCAATACTTTGCAATATATTTTATAATGTGGGTTTTACAACATAAGAAATAATTTGGTGTATTGGCAAAGACCATTTCTTAAGGTGTTGGGCTTGGTGGTGGTCATGGGTTCAAAACCCATGGACCCCAAAACATTTTTTTGAAATATGCCACTTCAACTGATGATTGGGTGCCACGTGGCTGCCCATGACTGGGCCACGTGGCATCTCCCCATTTGCCGGATTAATGCCACTTGTCAGTTATTGACTGGTCCAGTTGCCTGCCACATGTCTGCCTTGTCAGTGAACCTGCCCAATCACCATCAGCCAGAAAGTGCCATGTCATCTCCTGCACAGTCAGCATGCTAATGTCATCAGCATTGACTTTTTGACCAGTTGACCTTTGACTTTTTACCTGTTTGGGCTTCCGATCAGAATGCGATAACTTTCGCATACGGAGCTCGTTTGACAAAGTAAATATACCACCGAAATCGGGAAGATGATACGGATGCAATGGTGTTGGTTTCGTCAGATTCTGAGCACTTTCATTTTTGAGCATTTTTCAAGCCCTGTCAGGCTTCTGAATCCGATTTCGAATCACACCTCCCCACAATAAGACCTTTTGGTCCCCAAAAGGTTACTGACCAGTCAACAAGCTTGGGATAGGCCACCCGGCTTGCTCTCTGTCTCTGAACTCTGTCCTGTGCACCTGTCTCATCAAGATCAACTATAACACAATCATGATAACTGACAGTATATTGTTAGCCATTTGAACCCTGTTACATCTTACTGAAGCCACTGTCATCCATGTAGAAAACATTGCTAATGACAGCATCAAAAAGACGATTGCAAATGAACTGATATACTTGAGATATCTGCACGACATGACCTTATCTTGAAGCACCTTATGATTGATTTTCCATTCAACAACCATATTTTGTTCTTGCTTAAGATCAATTACTTCATTTGAAACAATTATTGGTTTGTTGCATGCTTTCACTGCATTCGTTAATTGTTCCCTTGTTTGAAGTGTTTTATTTTCTTTAACACGATGAGCATGAACCACATAATCATGACCTTCTTTAGTGAATTGATATTGATTCTTTGTCCTGTAGAAGATTTCCTTACGATCAAATA
>JASDQU010419250.1:0-10210 GCA_032191745.1 Picea mariana
TAATCAAAATCATGGAAATCGTCGGAATGGAACGAAACCAAAGCCAACCTGTGCGGAATGGTTCATAATGATGGAATATGATGATAAATGCCAACTGGACCCCACAATGCCTCTCAAATACCCCTATACTCGCTATAACATCCATCTGGCTACTCTGGTCATCATAAGTCTCTGCCCTGTGATGATGTTTCAAAGTGGGGACATTACATACTCCGGTCTGAAGAATATTGTAGTGATGAAATTCCCAAATGCTTAATAAAGAAGAAATGTCTAATGATTTGACAACTCGAATGTAGGAGTCAGAGTTGCGCGGCAATAGATCTTGTGTGTGTGTGTGTGTGTGTGTGTGTGTGTTTTCCCGTTCCCAAAGGTTAGGTATTCAAGGGTTTGCCCTGTGCTATAGATTTCTGATATACGTGCGGGGTCTAACAGTAGTACTCAGCCTAATGTATCAGGGCACCAACTAAGGAGGCTATATCAGGCCCTTAGCCATACTACCCGAATAACCAGGTAATAGAGAGTATCATCCCAAGTGATTTTCTCGGTGGCACTATAGCAGTTAGGCGGCCGATCGATTTATCTAAATAGGGATTCAGGAAATCTAGGCTGATCCGTATACAGGTGTTGTCTGATGTGCTACCATTCAAAGGGGTACCAATAGGGGTTACAAGAGTGGCCAAAATAGGTACGCTTAAGTACCACTTGTATTTCCTGTGTGTATAAATCCTCGACCGCGGGTTTATGCGCATAACAACAGATCTTTGTAGCTTAAAGACACCAGAATATGTCTCTACCCTGAAAAAAAAAAATTAACCCACAATTTTTTGTCGAGGAAAGTGCTCTGATACCACTTGTAATATTCCATATATAAAAGTATGTAGAACAGAAATAAAATGCTAGAAATGGCAGATGAACAAAAATATAACCAGAACAACACTACAATAATACCGAAATGATAATAGAATAACACCAGAAAGAGAACTTCGATTACTGAGAGCAATTTTCACTTGCCTCTTCGAGGGGGAAATCTCCAGTCGAGCAGTGCTCTATTACAATAATATCCAAGGCAAAAGTTCTCATACCCTCGACTCCTATTTATACTAAATATGTCTATCAAAAGAACCATCTAGAGGAAGATCCTTCTGGAAGTGGAAGCTTCTATTAGGTATTCTTACATTCGACTTATTCTTCCTTATTACTAGGCCTTATTAATATTGACCTTTATTACATAGGAATATATTATTCTACCTACGTGAGGGGTTAGGTCCCTAACAAAAGACGTCGCGACGTCTGGTGTTTTTTTCCGAAGAAGAGGCTATCATGAGAGCCCAACAACCAGAGTTGATTTACTCTCAATCTGGTATGTTGTATGAGATCTTTCCCGATGCACCACGGTCAAATTTTGACAAGACCAAAAAAAAGTTTGGGCCTCACCCCGATGTCATAGTAGGCTCAGCACAAAGCAATCCCACATATCAGTTGACTAATAAGTTACAAAATTTATTGATTCAATAGACTGTGGCCAGCCAAACTCTTAGTTCGGTTGCCCCCGTAACCCAAACGTCGGATGTACATAGTGTGCAATCGAAGAATCCCAAGGGTAACCAACAAACTGAGGGAAAGAGGAAATCTAAAAACAAGAAGGGTAATGGGGATAATAAGGCTGCAAATAATGTTGGCGATGGAAAAAATGAAAAGAGAAAGGTGATTTTTTCATGTAATCTTTGCATGGATGACCACTTGACTCATCAATTCTCTCAGCTTGAGGAATCCCAAAATATATTGGCACAAATAAAGCTTGTCGTTTTAAATAACCCTTTTCCACAAGGGAAAAAAGTTACTCATGCTTCCTCATCCATGAGCGCGCCTGGGGGGAATCAGGAAACTCTCGCGCCTAATGCTAACAATGGAGCCGCAAGCGTTTATATGATAAAGGCCAATTACAATTTGTAAAGTAGGGCTCATAATTACAGAATGCCAGAACTTGCTGAGATGGGAAAAGAAGCCCCCAACCCACTGTCTCCTCTTCAAATTGAGAAGACTGTGGCAGAAACTATGATTCACATCCCTAAGGGTGCATTAAAAAAGGCTTCTCACAACCTGAATGCAAGGGTTTCTCAGAATTACTCTGTCATGGAGGATTTGTCACAAAATCCTTGTGCAATGTCTGCTCTAGAAGTCCTCGATAGTTTCCCCTCACAAAGGAAAGCATTGTTGTCTGCCTTGGGATCAACCGAGACTACTAACTAAGAAATGATCATTTTTGACCCTACCGATTATAAAACTCGTCTTCCTCACCACATATCTTTTCAGATAGTAGTGGTGTATTCCATAAAATCATTGACATATAAAAAAAATTGTGCGGTGCTTGATGAGGGTACCTCAACTTGCGTGAAGTCGTCGGCATGCTGGAAGGTCATTGGACAAACTGATTTGTCTTTGTCTCCCATTTCTCTAACTACGTTTGACAACTAATATTTTATACCACATGGCATAATTCCCTCCTTCCCCATGCAGTTGGAGGGAAACACTGTGTGCATGGAAGTACAAGAAGTCGATGCGCCTCTCAACTATAATATTTTGTTCGGACGAAGTTGGACCTACGCTATGACATCGATTGTATCCACCATTTTTCGAGTCTTCTGTTTTCCTCACAAAGGCTGGATCATAACTGTTGATCGATTATCCTTCTCCCATCTTGACCCTTCATCGGGGAATCCCTGGTCCCGACGATTGACAACCCACAGCCAGGTACCGTCAACTTAGGTGCTAGATCGTTTCCATCTTTAATGGGGAATTTTGATTATCCATTGCCTGCTAATGATGTCAATTTTATTTCAGTTTTTCCCGACCAGCTGAAGGTTGCGATATTTCAAATCGAGTCTTTTAGAACGTGTTACTTTAATGACCCATGGATTTTACCTTCCCCATAGAATTTGATCGAAGGGATAGGGCACCCTGGAATGGCTATGCCCTTATCTGCTATTGAGGTTGCATATAGTATTGTCTAGCAAACCTCGACCAACCTGATCTGACTCCCCCATAGGAGATAGATCCCATTCTTGAGCCTATTTGGGCTCAAGACTCTCTCGTCGCTTATGACCCTTTGGAATTATTATTTCCCTTTGATCAAGCGATTTTCAAGGAAATGACTAGGCCAGACAGATCTTGGGAAGATATTCACCACATATCTTATTTCTTACTCGACCTAAAAAGAATAAAGGTAGGAGAGTTTATTACGAACATGAATGGATATCCCCCTTGTCCTTTTAACCCTCTGTATACACACGTAATATATGACGAGGGAAACATGGAATGTATAGCTGAAAAAATTCCTATAGACATCTATAGAACCCCTGACGTCGTGGAAAACATCTTCATCGGAGCAGATTGTTCCCCCGAAGACATTCATATCTACACTAAATTATTTAAAGAGTTTTGCGATGCCTTTTCCTGGTCTTCTGAGGAGATTCTAGGCATTGACCCACATAACGTTGAACATGAGATAAAAAATTACCCCGATGTTAATCCTATCCAACAGAAGCTTCTCCCAATTAATCCTCGCAAGGCAATGATGATCAAGGTTGAGGTAGAGAAACTCATCAAGGTTGGTTTCATGTATCCTATGCAATTGACGAAATGGGTGTCGAACCTTGTTCCCGTCAACAAAAAGAAAGGTACGATCTGTGTGTGTGTGGAATTTTGTGACCTGAAAAAGGCTTGCCCGAAATATAATGTTCCAAACTCCATTCATTGACCATATTTTCTATGAATGTGTGAGTTATGAGGTATTTTATTTTATGGATGGATTTTCCGGGTACAACTAGATTCATATCATGCCGGAGGACCAACATAAAACAAAATTTATTTGTCCTTGGGGTACATTCACGTACAGAGAAATCCATTTTGGCCTTAAGAATGTTGGAGCCACTTTTCAGTGGGCCATGCCATTTGCTTTCCATGACCTCAAACACATAGTCAAGGCTTTTCTTGATGATTTGGCATCACGTTCTCGTAAGAGATCTAATCATCCTTCCCATTTACGAATTATATTTGAGAGGTGTCGCTACTGTGGGATTTTCCTGAATCTAAATAAGTGTATTTTTTGTGTGACATCAAGACGCTTGTTAGGTTTTATCATGTCAACCAAAAGGAATCATCGTCGATTCTTTGAAGGTTGAGGAAATATCTCAATTGCCTCCCCTGCGCACAATCCCACAACTTTAAAGTCTACAAAGGAAATCGAACTTTCTCCGGCATTTTGTTGCCAACTATGCCAAGATTACTAAAGTGTTTATGTGTCTCTTGAAAAGAGGGGTCCCATTCTATTGGGATGAAGTGGCTCAACGCTCTTTAAAAGCGTTGAAACGTGCTTTGACATCTTCCCCTATGCTCAGTCCTCTGGATTATGGCAAGGATTTATTGTTGTATTTGGCTTCCGCAAAGTCTACTATTGGCATGGTCTTAGTCCAAGAGGATGATGTGCTCAAAGAGAACGTTATCTACTATCTTACCCGAGGTTTGGTAGTACCGGAGCTCAACTACACACATGTTGAGAAACTTGCTTTGGCAGTTGTCCATGCTGTCCAACGGTTCCATCATTACATTTTACTTTGTAAGACCACCGTCATTGTTGTTGTGAACCCTTTTCAATATGTTTTAATGCGACGGGTCATCAACGGGAAAATCCACTGATGGATATTCATCCTGCAAGAATTTGACTTAGATTTTGTTTCGGCAAAGTCTAGAAAGTCTTTGGTGTTTGTTGAACTAATCTCAGAAATTCCGATCGAGACTGGTAATAATTTTCCCGAAGAGTCAGTGATTAATGGGGATCTTTTCCTTATTGCATCTTCAGACCCTTGGTATGGATATATACTTTTGTATCTTCAGACTTTGAAGTGCCCATTTTCTGCTTCTCGTGTTGAGTGTTGGAGAGTATGCCATCAAGCGCGGAACTATATTATACTCGATAATACTTTATATTGTCGAGGAGTGGATTACATTCTCCATCGATGTCTCACTCAAGAAGAGGAATAACTTGTGTTAAATGACCGTCACATAAGAGCATGTGGTGGTCACCTGTTTGGGTTGGAAACAACCCAAAAGATTCTTCGTGCTATATGTTGTTCCAGAGTCTGTACATAAGGCTAGAAAGTATAGGGTCTAGGCATCCAAAAGTGAGTAAAAGATAAAAAGGGGAAAAATCAACCTTCGGGAAAAGGAAGATAAGGCTGATCTCTAAGTTGTCTCTGTCTCGCTTCCAAACGTTCCTGGATGCTTATATCACGTTCAATTGCGGCCCATGAACATTCGAGTTCGACCCGGGTGATGGCGGTTTTAAGTATGGTGTCAAAAAGGTTCAAAGAGATGCTAGATTGATCCGATAGGCTGGGTTCAATGTTGGGCTGTCTTGCAAAGGGCATAGTCATGGAGGAACAAATAATGGAGAGAAAGTTTGAGGTTTAAAATGTTACTTCAATTTTTTGACCATATAAAAGAGAACTTTCGAAATCCGATGTTATAGGTGGAACACAAACCAAAGGCCTTCTCCCGAAACTGAGTTAACTTTTAAAAGAATCGTGTATGAAATGTGAGAAAACATTAAGCAGTCGACAATGCGAGGCTCCTATCAAGGGAGACTCTCACCTTGTAAACAGAAGAAGAGAAATACAATAAGTAATCTGACGAAGCATAAAATATAGAGATCTAAAAAGTTCACAGGTATTGTACCTGCTGATAGCCGATACAGAGGAAAAACTGCAAGCGATTAGACGACTAAAAAGTTGGCCACCACAATAGAAGTTGCACTAAATTGTAGCTAAGCATTCATCAGAAATATATATGCGAAATGAAATTTAATATAAGATAACAGAGAAAACAAAACTCATAACTCAGTCTTCACGGAATCAGGAATCTTTGGATTTCTTTGTATTAATTTTCAAAAGGAATAAAGTCTGTATTACAATCGGCTAAGAAAGGTCCAGCCCCTTTCTCTCTCTTCAAAATGCCTATTTATACAAACTTCTAAACATTCGAATCTCAATCGTTCCGGAAGTTTTCGGTTACAAAATGGGAATTTCAAGCGTTTTGCTTCTTTGTCTTTGTCCTCCTTCATGCAGGTAGAGCACCTTCCTTTCTTTACTCTTTGAGTTCTAAAAATAGAAAAGGAAGACACTTGTCATTATTTGGCACCGGAAACCTGCCCCTTCGTCTGCTTGGTGCAAGTGACACACCTCTCCACCAACTGGGCTATTAACCTGGAAGGCTCTGCTTGGTTGTTTGCCTCAAAAGTGTAACAATCCTTTGCTAACTATGGCAACTGATAGAACATAATTGTACACTCGGTTTTAATAACCATTTATCCACTTGGACTATATCAGTCTGGATTATCTGTGATATTTCAACATGCTCTTTTTCCTCGTTCTCCTCGATATTGAGCAGGCACTTGGCTATATCGATCTGGCCTAGTGTCCCAGTGCTGCTTTCCCTATCGATATCCAACTAACTTTAATTTATTAAGCCGAAAGTTTCTTCACAAGAGTTTCTCATTTCTTTAGCTCGTTCTCTGCTTTCTGATATATTACGCTCCCATGCCTTCAGCAAGATATTACCTCTGGTTTGCTCTGGGATGGAAAGCCTGGAACTACTGACCATTTCTTTTTTCGTCGTGGCTATAACAGCCTCTTAGAAAGTGACCCGAGCCGCCCCAACTTCTCTTTCTCTCAAAGAAATGTCTTCCAGTACTTGGTCAATGGTCTGGCAATGGTTTTGGATGGCCTCCACTTTAGCAAGTAAATATTGCTGAGCTATTGACACTCTTTTTCCGATTTCAATGGCTTGGTATTTGAATATCCCGATATTTATAACTTGGCTCTTGACAGAATTTAACTTTACCTACAGCTGCCTGATTAGTTCTTCTTGCTGGCTTACTTGAGCTTGGCTGGTCTGGGCCGACTGATGCATTTTCTAGAGATCGGATCTGAGCCGCTCAATTTCCTTTTGATCGGCCACTCTGGCTTGCTCTAGACCTGTGTTCACCTAATCTCTGGCATTTCCTCTGCTGTAGCTAGCTTAGCCTCCAATGTTCTGATCAAACGGTTCTTCTGCTTTAACTGTTCCTTTAGAGATCCGATGGAAATTTGGTTGGTTGTAGCAAAATCCCCCAACGTCCCTGCAATCTGAGTGGTGAATTCCTCCTTTTTCATGGCCTTCCCGTCGGCTAGGATTTTGAATTTTTTGGCTACTGTGCCTGCTTCTCGGTAAAGCTCTTGCTTCACAATGACCTTTCTCTTCTTATCGAAGAAGAACTCATTCAGAGGCAACTCTTCTACAGTAATGGGTGTTAGTTCTTCGCCGAAAATCCATCCTGCGTCGGGGGTCCCCTTTGTGGACTGTAGGGGAGTGATAGAAATGATGGGACTGCTGATTTCCTTGGATGGTTTTTCTGGGGTAATAACCGTGGCTGGCTTGTTTGATGGGTTGGGGATCTCGACTTCCTGTTTCGGGTCCCCGGTTTCCTTTTTCTTTTCCTGGTTTTCCTCTTGGTTAGGAACTGAATCTTTTGAGCCCTTGGATTTCGTTTGCTATATATCTGCAGTCTGTGGGTTCTTACCCTGTAAAACTGGAGGAAGGCAGCTCCATCGGTGTTCCTGAAATTTGAAGAAATCGACCATCTCCCCGGGCGACAGGGCTTGAATTTGACTGAGGACCTCGACATAGGATATTTCACCTCATAAGATGTCGTCATGAGGAGAATGCTCATGTTCGTATCTTTTCAGGCCGCAATTCTCCACGTGATTACTCATGACCTTGTGTGGTTCATGTTTCTTAAAATCGATGTCGACCAATTTAAAATCCTCCAAGGTCGTAGCCTCGGCTTTGGCGTGTCCAAAATCTAATAAAGAATATGTATAAAAATGAATGGGGAAGGGTGGCCATACCTTCTTCGAAAAACCATTGAGATCTTTGCTTATGCCACCAATCATGGTTTGCCTGGCGATTTCACGACATACCAGCTTACCCGGCATGAATAGTGGTAGAGCATACGAGGGAACAGAGGCGTCGAAAACCCTAATGTATGAAAAATCCGCCTCTACATACCAGTCATCCATACTACTCAAGTTGGCCGCGATGCTGTCTGAAATCCTGGGAGGTGGGTTACCTAAGATGGAGACGTGCATCGGTACCATTACCCAGTTGAAAATCTCATATATGAATTCTTTGGCCTTGTCCTCCCAAAGTTTCGAGTGATAGACATGAATAGGCTCAACATTAGACAGAGTCCAGCTCCAACTCATTAGAGGGAAAGGCGTCATGAAACAAATAGCATCCATGATGTAGGCGAGCATGAAAAATGAAGCTACTTTCCCACTCGCCTTCTGCGCTCGATATTCGGTAATTCGACTGGTTAGACTGTCCGACAACAGTTTGGCCAAGTTGAAAGAAAAACCTTTAGCGACTGTATGAATCAGAGGCACCCACGGGAGGAAAAAGTGTGTGGCATCCTCCTTCCCATACAACCTACAAACCATCATTGCTATATACCTGAATTGCAGTTTTAAGGAGGAGATTGAATAAATTCCATTACCATCTACTCTGAATTTTGCAGGGTGCGAAACCCAATCCTTGATCAAGTCGGACAAGTTTATTCCATATTGCTTGCATTCCTTCCACTTGAAACCTTCCAGAAACTCGACATCGTACGCGAAGTTTGGTGTGGGTGATAGTTGATACATTGCCTGCAAATGTTCTGGTCTAAAAGTCCCAATCGTCACCTTTTGCTCGTTGATAATAGTCCTGGTCGGGATATCCACATGGTCTAGCGCCCATCTGATCATATCATAATAGGGAAGGATCCGTGGCCTTGCTGCTATTTTATGCATCTCTTCTTAAATGACAATTTTTTATTTGGTGGCCAAATCATCCCTCTCGTTATCGCTGGAATCATCTGAACAATTCACCGATTCGGACTGAAGAATGTCGGAGATGTATGTCTAGGTTTTGATAGTATCAATACTTTGGGGTGAAGTATCAGAAACAACATCTGAGCCTTGACCTAAACTCTCGACAGATGCCTTGGACTCTTTTCGTGGAGCCATGATAGAGGACTCTGTACTCAGATCTCCTGTAGTAAAAATGTAAATACAGACAGAAATTATCCTGATGAAAAAGGCTCTGCACGTAGAAAAATAGAAATAGAATTTGAAATAATGAAAGAAAAAACTCTTTGTCTTAGTATTTAAAACCTTGGTGTCCTTACAAACAGAACAATCAAATCGTCTAAAGAAATATTATAGTAGTAAAAGCGAGATCCTCCTATCTGTCATTTCGCCGTATTTCAAATAAATGCCATAATTTTTTGACAAGTCGTAACACGAATCAACGCAAAAACATTTAAATTTACTCTGTAGATGGTGCATGTTAAAGTTTGCATTAGCACATCAATTAATACAGCTTAACTCCTTTAATTAAATTTGCTTTAGTCTTTAATCCCCCTTTTTTCGGCGTTCACCGTATCGGAAGATTTCACTCCTACCCTTTGAGCCCCCAAAACCCGAAATCGCGATGATGCAATCTAGTTAAAAAAAATCGTGGTTTGAATTAAGTGCTTAATTAATGAATATCACGACTTCGTGACTCAGAGCTACGAAGGTATGGTTTTTTGGGAGAGTGATCGTCGAGTTGCAAAACCTCGACAGTGCTTAACTAGGGTTTAAAGTAACTTACTCCTGACACTAACTTGGGTAAACTTTTAAAACTGTTTTGCGACTTTGCATATCGGAGTTTGGAAACCATGTGAATTGTAACTCCTGAAGCGCGATAGCACGAGGTAATAAAAGTGATAATCTTGCTTAACAGTTAAAAGACGGTGATTTAGGACTATAACGACCATCGCCGCTTCGCATGTCAAGGTATTGAGGCTTTCAGTGGGTAAAGATCATAAAGTAAAAGACAGTCTGAAAACCAACTTTTGATTTTAAGAATTATATTTCAACCACTTGGAAAAGGCGTCTCCAACTAGGGATCCCGTCTCCCTGCGGGACGGTGTTAAGGTCCTAACCTGCACATAGGTAGATCAATGTATTCAGATGTAATAAAGGTCAATATTAATAAGGCCTTTCAATAAAATAGAATAAGGCAGATGTAAGAAGACCTAATAGAAGCTTCCACTTCTAGAAGGATCTTCCTCTAGATGCTTCTCTTAATA
>JASDQU010419251.1:0-10210 GCA_032191745.1 Picea mariana
CCTCACCCAAAAACTCTCAAAAGCTTGTGTGGATTTATGGGCTTAACAGGTTATTATCACAAGTTTGTTAAGAATTATGGAAAGATTGTGGCACCTCTCACTACACTCCTTAAAAATAATTATTTCACTTGGACTCTAGCAGTTGCTCAAGATTTTCAAACCTTGAAGATGGCCATGTGCACCACTCCATTCCTGGCCCTTCCTGATTTCACAAAGACCTTTTTCTTGGAATGTGATGCTTTAGGGAAAGGAATTAGCATTGTCCTTATGCAAGAGGGTCGGCCTTTAGCCTTTACCAGCAAACAACTATTTGAACGAAATTTGGGAAAATCAATCTATGAAAAGGAAATGTTGGCTATTTTGCATGTCGTTGATCTTTGGCGCCCTTATCTATTGGGGAAATGCTTCCAAATTTAGACAGATCATCAAAGCCTCAAGTATTTTCTAGAACAATGCATTTCCTCCCTAGAGCAACAAAAATGGGTGACTAAGATCTTTATATATGATTATGAGATCATTTACAAGAAAGGAAAAGACAATGTGGTTGCGGATGCACTTTCCCAAAAATATGAAGATGAAGCATCCCTTTTTTCTCTCTCCTTCATTGTACCATATTGGCTCCAAGCCATTTGACAAGAATCGCTACATGATCCCAAAATTTTGCATCTAATACAAAAATAGCAGTGCAATTCTCGGGTTTCCCCAAGGTACTCTTGGCTCCATAATGAGCTTCAATACAAAGTCCATTTTTATTTAAGTAAACAATCAAAACTTAAATCCATGGTACTTTCTGAGCTTTATGCTACACCCACAACTGGGCACTCTAGGTTTACCAAAACCTATGACAGGATCAAACGTTCTTTTTTCCGGGATGGTATGAAATAGGACATTCATAATTTTGTGGTTGAATGTGATGTGTGTCAATGCAACAAGGGAGAAAAAATAAAATCTCCTGGCACACTCCAACTGCTTCCAATTCCACCTGCTATTTGGCGGGATATCTCTATGGATTTTGTTGTAGGATTACCTAAATCAGGAAATAAATCAGTCATCATGGTGGTAGTTGATCATCTTTCCAAGTATGCTCATTTCTATGCTCTTCAACACCCATTTACATCATCCATTGTGGCTCAACTTTTCATGGATCAGGTCTTCAAGCTTCATGGAATGCCACATTCTATTGTTTTTGATCGCGACCCAACTTTCACCAACAATTTTTGGCAAGAACTGTTCAAGCTATAAGGCACCCAATTGCATCTCAGCACATCTTATCATCCCCAAACTGATGGTCAAATTGAAGTTGTCAACAAGTGTTTGGAAACATAATTGAGGTGTTTTTCCTTGGAAAAGAAAAATCTGTGGGCTCAATGGTTACCACTAGTTGAATGGTGGTACAACACTTCATACCTGTTGACGGGTGAAAATGACCGTCCATCAACTGAGAGAGTGGAACCGGTCCGGGGTTGTCTAATAACCCAAGCCGTTTGGGATGAACCACCCTGACGAGTTTAACGGCTCTGTTAGCCGATCTAAGGTCCTAAGAAAACAAAAGAAAACTATTCTAAACTAACTAATCTAACTAAAACTAACTATTAAACAAACTAAACTAATCTAACTAAAAAGAAATAAAACAAACTAATAAACTAAACTAACTATTATATATAATCTACTAACAAATACTATACTACCTCTAACTAATTAAATATCTAACTACTAACAGGAATATAACTTATTCACAAAATGTACAATATCTACAATTTACAGATTTGAATAAAACCTGAAAAACTCATTAATATTCTGTCCTAAAACAGAAAGAAATATTTTTTGATGATTTTATAATTTTATGAACAGAAATAAAACAAAACTAATTAAACTAAACAACTAATATACTAATTCTAAATACAAATCTAACTAACATATATCTGACTAAACTAATAATATTATACTAAAGAAACTAACGAAAATAAATCACAAATTCACCTGGAAAACGCTCCAGATTTGTCCTGTGTATGATGATTGTCTTAGCTGATCAGAGGGAGGAAATCTGCACCGAATTGTCTAGGAGCTTCTCGTAAACGATAGTTGCAGTGCTCTTTAATATAATTACGGGACAAACAAGACATAAAAATTTACAACAATCATATGATTTATAAATATTCATAGTTAGATAAACCTGTATGCAAAGACTCATACGAAATAATTCAATTGATGAAGAAGAGAAATCTGTCATTCATTAACTGAACTAAGTAATTTCTGTATTTTTTTTTTTAGTAATGAAAGAAATCAGACGTAGATCACATTAATTAAATCACATCATTTTGCAATAGACTATGATAGCTAAAGTAGTCTATAATCAATTACAAATGACATGCATAAACTTGAAACAAAAGATTGATATTATGAAAGCGAAAGATGTAGCAGAACATCAACTTTTGTCTCAGTTTGTATTAAAAATCCATAGCCTGGTTCTCCCACAAGTGAGGATGCCCCTTATTACAAAAAATAATAAGTATTTAAAGGTTTTCCACAGGGTAAAACCTCCCTGTGGAAGTTATCAAAACTGTTTACATAAAATCTGGGAAGACATCCCAAGTTTAACTAAACTAGGAACCTACAATAAAACTAAATACACAAATATCCTTTAGTCTGTCCAGCATATCTCATGCAATTCGAATTTACCTGAAAAGGGTCAAAAATGGACAAGTTAGAAGGGTCTTTTATTAATAAAATGATAAAGATCTAATTCTATAGACTAGCTACAGAATCTTGCAATTTTGTAGTTGGTCTAAATAAGTCACAGAATCAGCATTAAAATCGATTGAAAATCTTTTTAAAGGATTAAATTCAATTAACACCCAATAGCTATTTGAAAACGAATCATTAAAATTGAAATGGTTATACCATTCGAAATCACACAAGATCAAGGTCAATTAAATAGTTACAGAGATATGTGTACTTTGTTTCTTTTGTTACCATAAAATCGAACGAACAGAATCATAATCTACAGTTGTGAAATCATTTGATATCAATTTGAAACTGATATAATCAACACAAATCGTGGACAATTGTTATGTTGCCTTATCAACAGAAGATACAGTCGAATCCAACAATATCATTTTTAAATCCTTATAATTGTATTGTCATAGCAAGCGATTCATGCCACGAGTGGATTAACTCAAACTGGTGCGTAAATCAACTCAAATAAAATCATAACAAGATCAATTAATTGGTAACAGAATTCATAAGAATTATCTGATCGTTTGTTATTGCAAATTGGGTAGACAAGATCGATTGACTTTGATCAAAATCGTTCCATTCAAACGAATTATAACCGGATTTGATAGAGATAACCTAGGTCGACCAATTCGTTTTGCAAATTTAAAATTAAACAGAGCAGCATTTATGATACAAATCCAACTCATAAGACCATCTTGCCAACTCGAGATATGGGATAATCCAATCAGAATAAGAGCGAATTGAATAGTTAAGATTTTAACATAACTATTGTGAATCAAAACCATTCCACGATTCGGGCGCATTTGCACAGGCTTAAATGAGAGCATTATTTTCATACGAAACAGAGTAGTTCTTTCCAAATTGAAACTGAACAGAGTTGTATTCCTGTTCTGAGAAGATTACATGACACAACATATTACAAGATCGTAACAACCAAATTCATTGAAATTGTTGACAATCACAGCATATGAACCATAACGAAATCAAATCCAAACGTGATCGTATTCTAAATTGAGCATGAAAAACTTCATGTTCAGAGTAGATACAAAACGAATTCAATTGAAAGCAAACCATCAGTTTTGTTAACTCAATCGGACAAATGAACAAATCAAATCCAAACGAGGACCAATCAAATCCGATAAAAATCTATCAATAGCTAAACTGGAATGATCAAATCATGTACCCAAAACAAAATTCCATTTATTTTTAGCAAAGAGAAAAAGATACAGGATGAAAACATTATGACAGATCCATTTCGAAATATAAACAGAGCTATTTGAAAACCAAATTCCAATCACTATATTAATCCTGGTCATTCATAGAGCTAAAACGATATCAAAATCATACCTGTATGGCGAGTAGATGGCTTGATCATGACAACTTAGAGTTGACAACGGCTATGGCCGATTCGACATTTTTGAAAGTGATGGAGCCAGTTGTCTTCTGCTTCCTATCAGTTGCTTGGAGCTTGTCTCTCTGACTTGTCAATACTGCAACTTGATTTTCCAATGATTGGATTTTCGATTGGAGTATGGGAACGTCGATGTAATATCGTTCCAACCATAAATCGCATTGGTCACAGGGTGACTGTGTGGGTTTCGAAAGCACAGGTGAGTGTTTGATTACATTGCCAAGGCTTACGTTAGGAAATTTGATACCAGGGTAGCTAGGATTATTTCTTAGGAAAGGGGGAAGATTCGAAACAAAATCATAAGGTGGTTCGGGGCATAAACCCTATGAGTAAGGGTACTCACTGGCTAGAAAACGTTCTATGTCAGAATCTGAATCCTCACTAAGGACGATGGGATTCTTCTCAACAGAGGGTTTAGGTTTATTCCTTTCCATCCTCAAAATAAGCCGAGCATTCTTTTTACCCTTAGCAATAACAGTAGGGTTTGCCTTGGCCCTTTTGCTCGCAGGATTTTCTATAGCTTCGGCCTTCTCTGCTACATCGTCTGGTAAGTCAATATCAGGGTCAGTCGTGGGTTTAGGAGAGGAAAGTAGGACATGGAAGGGCATGGGTGGCTCGGCCTTAGCTTAAGTAATCACAGGCTTGTCAACCTGGACCGGGTCTGTGTCATCAAAACCATTTCGAGTGACGAAATCTCTCCAGCTATCACCATGTAAACTCAAGTGATAAACAATAATAAGTTTAATTAGTCCATGGTGGAACAGGCTACTGTCGGCCTTCTCTCTTTTAAACCTTTTTGACATTTTATATAGACTATGATGGAAGTAGAAGGGCATATTCAACGAGTATCCCATAAAATTCATTAGCAAACATAGGTGGTAGAGAAACACGAGTCCATATCGACCTTCACAGGTCACGAACTGTTTGACTATTACGAACAGGTCATATCATCGTGGTTTAAGCATGGATATGGGCATACCTCTGTCACAAGAGGTGACCTTTCGGGAGACGAATAGTAGTGGCCATGGAACCTCTTCCACTTTCAAATTTTTGAACCAACGCTGGCCTGTGGTAGGTAACCCTATAGCAGAACTAATAAAATTCTCATCAATTTCCAATTGGATGTCACCCACCTTGGCTCTACATCCATCGAAAGTCAAAGTGAACGGTTGTGCAACACAGAGATTAAAACCCTCAAATCGTTGTATAAAGGTGAGCCAACCGTTATCCTCCAAGTCCTTCCGATCATTGTCAAATAACAGCAAGGCTTTGTTGTCATTTGGTTTGATTCGCACTACTGGTGCCATGGAGCCGAGCACACGGTGAATGAGCCAGTGTTTGGGTCATAGCATACACAGGAGCAGAGTGCACGAAGGGTTACCCGAGCTAACAGAGGCAAAACCGGGATAAGGGATAGGCATAAATGTCATCGTGCGAAGGTGGTGGAGCTTATCTCTTCCATGCACAATAGTTATTGCGAATGGTACAACCGTCAGCCTTGCTCAACCAATAAAACCAATAGTAAGTGTATAAACCAATGCGCACAATCAACGTTATGCCAAAGTTTTAAATCATCAACATTCAATTTGAAACCAATACCAAATGTTTAACCATGCGCCAATGTATTGTAAGAGTTTAACCAATGTGCCAATGGGTCTTCATATAATCAACATGCCAATAGTTATGAAAATACGAACATAGGTATCACATTAAAAGATATATATGAAGGATTTAACCACAACACCTATGTATTTCCATGAAACCAATGGTCAACTAGGTCGAATAACATGCAAATCCAAATGCCAATGCATTACAAACTCAATGAAACCAAGTCACACCATCAATCCAAGAATGTCCAATGAGTATAGTTTGAAAGTTTTGCCAGCTGCATAATGATAAGTGAAATGTAAGCGCAATAGGCATATTGACAAGAAGGATCATGATAGTTCAAATAATGATTTCAATGCGACTTCGAAAGACTAAGTTTTCACGCTTACAATCGTGAAAACAAAACGAAGGTAAATGTGCAAACATCGCAAAAAATAAAAGTGTCGTTTATTTGAAAATTGTGATGAAAAAATGATGTTTGCAAAACATTGGTGTAGGCAGCTTATAAGACAGTGGAAAATGTGAATTGTCTGCCAACAATGACGACACACTGGTAGAAGCAGTTATCTCTGCCAAAAGGAACAAATTCAGATTAGAACAACAAAGATAATTCCAACTCAAAAATAACAACCAGAAAATCATATAAACATCATCATTTACCAACTATTCCAACAGTGTTTTAAAAGACGAAAACTAATAACATTCTTAAGACCAGCAAATCACGATATTAAAGATAAAATCTCCAATATTGTTGGCATAGCCACTGCTGCCAGCAGGTGTCCATAGCCTCAACAGGGTTTCCATTTAACCTACTCTGACATCTGTATCCTGTCAAGAAGTTCTGGATCAGAATAAAGGACATTACAGAGGTTACTTATTTTCAAATTTTCATATACCCGACATTGCTTCGCTGCCAGCGGGCCTGTTCAGTACCCCGGCGAAGTTGTCTTGGCGCCATGCATGCATTTACCCGCTGCCATCAGACCTGTTCAGCATCCCGGCGGGTTTACAAGCACTTCTCACAGCTCTTATTAATAATTTATTTTGTTTTTTATAGATATGAGCGGGGTGACGCTGAAAATCATGATATTTTAACATATTTTTTCAGACCTCATCAGAATTGTTTTTTAAAAACTGTCCTTTATTTAGATCCAGAGATGTTTTATTTACAAAAACAACTTCCTAAGACAGGGAGACATCTTCTGAGTCATTCCTTTACGGAATAGGGACAGCGTAAAAAGATAATAGATGATCATGACAAGGTTTACTCAGAGATTGAAATCAGTAATCTTCTTTCAAACAACAGACTTTTCCAACAAAAATTTCAGAAATATGTCATTGATGTTTGTACAAATTTCTCAGAAGTTATTTCAGCGAAGGAATTTTCTATTGTCTTTATCTGAATAGCTCAGTGTACAGGTATGTGGATTTTCAAAAAAAACACAAGCTGATAAATTCAAATCAAAAACAAAAGCAAACGAAAAAGCAAACGAAAACAAAATATGTACATAATATACAAGGGTAGTTATCAAGCGAAGTATATTTTCAAGGCTTGTCCATTCACCGGGTAGGTGTCAGGCTGCCCTTCAAGATTTTGCAATCGAAAAGAACTGGGACCCAACTTTTCAGCAATTAAAAACGGTCCAAGCCATAAATTTTGAAATTTTGTGTGCTCTCCCTTTCCCTCATGTGGTTTGTCCCATTTCAGGACGAGATCGCCTACTTCAAAATTCCTATCAGAAGCAGAGTTAGAATCAAACCAGATTTTAACCAATTGTTGATGTTGATCTAACTTATGCTTAGCTTGGGCTCTTACTTCTTCTAGCTTCATCAAACCGTTAATTCGGTTTTCTAAAGGGGGACAATTTCTTCTTGGACTTTCTGAGACAACTGTAGTGAAGGAAGAAGAATGTGAGGTGGCAGAATTGCTTCTCTACCATATACAAGAAAAAAGGGGGAGTTATCTATAGTGGCTTTTGGTGTTACCCTATCATCCCACAACGCGTTCAACAATGCATTGTGCCAATTTTTGTGGTTTTCAACCACCGTTCTCTTGATTATTTTGATCAAGTTCTTGTTTGTTGATTCTGCCAATCCGTTGCCCTGGGGGTAATAGCTAGCAGAATACTTCAGCTTAATTCCTTTTTCCAAAGCGAACTCGGTCATCTCAAGAGAATAAAAGTAAGAAGCATTATAGAATACTAAACAGTCAAGGATACCGAAGCAAGTGATAATATTTGAATTTAGAAAGGCAATTACCTGACTGGTGTTGACAGTTCTTAACGCAGAAGCTTCAGACCATCGAGTAAAGTAATCTGTGGCTGTCACAATAAACTTGTGTTGTTGCGAGGATGGAGGGTTGATTGGACCTATGATATCAAGACCCCACTTCTGAAAAGGAGAATCTACCGAAACGGGCTGCAAAGGAAAGGCTGGTTTTTGTAACCGCACTGATGCTTTCTGAAAAATGATACATTTACGACACAAGGCATGGGCGTCTCTAAAAAGCGTGGGCTAGTAATAACCGGCTCTCAGAACCTTATGGGTAGTGGTGTCACCACCAGAATGACCACCAGCTTCTCCCGCATGCAACTCTAGCAAGACTTTTTCTCCTTCGTCTTTTTCAAGAGAGCGCATCAGTACGCCGTCAAAACTCTAACGAAACAGGATACCATTAACCAGATAAAAGGAGGCGGACTTTAATCTCAATTCTCTTCTTTTAGCAAGGTCCAAGTGACAGGGGGCTAACCCATGTTCAAGACAGAATCTTATATCATCATACCAAGGACTAACTGGGTTTTGTGCACAACAGATTATACTTTGATCGCGTTGTCCTAGGTTTGACGTATCTCTTTCTTCTTGTTGTCCTGCTGCTAAATCAGTGACTAACTTGCATAACCCTTGGCCTCTCACTATCTGATTTGGGGTGATTTCCAAGTCATACTCCTGCAAGGAGGTGACCCAGTTAGCTCTCTTTTCTCCTAGCTCCTTCTGCACTAACAGGTTCCTCACGGCTGGGTAAGGGACAATAACTTTCATCCTTGACATCAAAAGATAGGACCGGAAGTCCTTGACTGCTTTGAAAATAGCATAGGCTTGTCGATCTACCACTGGGTAATTAATTTCAGCGCCTTTGAAAGTATATCTCATAAAGGCAATGGGTACTTCATTGTTCTCGAAATTCTTTTGGGTTAGGACGATGGCATAGGAACGATCAGAAGCAAAAGTGTAGAGTGTAAAGTCTTTTGAAAAGTCTGGGCTCATGAGAGACGTAGCGTCTATTATGGCCTTCTTTACCGCATTAAAAGTTTGATTTTCTAGGGGTCCCCAGTGATATTGGGTGTCTTTCTTAATCAAATTCTGCAAAGGCCTGACCATTTCGGAGAAACTAGGGACGAATATTCTCACGAAGTTAATCTGGCCTAAGAAAGACTGCATATATTTTTTGGATGTAGGAGGGGGGAGTTTCGCGATGACTTGATTCCTTTCAGGGTCAATAATCATCCCTTCACTAGACACAATGAATCCTAAGAGTTTACCCTGTTCTACTGCAAAGACGGGTTTTTTGGGATTCAAGGAGATGTCGTATTTACGACATCGCAGTAGGACGGCTCGTAGGTGAGCTAGATGATTGTTTTTGTTTTTAGAAAATATAGTCACATAATCTAAGTAAACTATGACGGACTGATTGATTAATCCTTGGAAGGCAATGTCCATTACTCTCTGAAAAGTGGCACCAGCATTAATCAATCCAAAGGGCATTTTGTGATAGGCATAAGTGCCCCACGGAGTACGGAAGGTAGTTTTAAGTTGGTCTGGTGGAGACATCACAACTTGGTTGTACCTCGAGAAACCATCCAGTAAGGATAGACTCTCAGAACCAGATACATGTTGAAGGATCTGTTCCATGGGCGGGATAGGATAGTTGTCTTTATCAGACGCTCTATTAAGGTTTCGGAAATAGACACAGAGTCGAATTTCCCCACTTTTCTTCCGGACTGGGACAAGGTTGGAAACCCATTGAGTGTGCCTAACAGGAAAAATTATCTTAGCATTTAGGAGCTTATTCAATTCTTTTTGAACAGTCGGTTCGAGCTTGGGGTGCATTTTCCTTAGTTTTTGTTGAAAGGGTAAGGTTTGGGGCTTCATCGGGATGACATGTTGTATGATGTTAGGGTCGAAATTTTTGAGGTCATCATACGTCCATGCAAAGACATCTTTAAATTCTTTAAGCAGTTTAATAAATGCATCTTTTTCTTGTTGAGAACATCCTAGCCCTAGATTAATGCACTGAGGATTTTCATTAGTTCCTAAGTTTACTTTTTCATAAGATAACGAGGAACTATTGGTTTTACAATTGACCGTCTTTTTAAATTTATCTTGAAAATCATAAAACTTCTCTAGTCTAACTATAGATTTAGGGATCGAGTTTACCATATATGATGAAGATTCAGG
>JASDQU010419253.1:0-10210 GCA_032191745.1 Picea mariana
CAGAGTAATTCAACCCAACATTCAACTCGGGATATACGATCAAACTAATATAGCGTTAAATCTTCTTAATACGACTCTTAAAACTGTTGATACTCGAGAAGAATTAGAACGTTCATGGATGGCCATTGAACAAGACATTGTAACCCAGGAACAGTTGGAAGCCAGACGACGTGAATGCAGAAATCTTCATTAGCTTCCCACACCAAAGTTAGCGAGATCCTCTATCAACTATTATCATATTTTTGGATGCCTTGACACTGTACTTTAAGCCTTAGAACAGACTCAGGAACAACACCATCGTCCTGGTCCTTCAACAAAAATGGGTCTTTCTCCATGAGGTAATTATTCTGGGTATCATGGTATGTGTCACTCTGATTCTCAAAACATTTGAATATGTGCATTTAATTATTTGTTCCTTCTAATGTGTGCTTGGACCTTATTCCTTTCCACTTGATCACACCTGGGGGGAGTGACAGGATGCCCTAGTAATCTTGTTCCCATATTTTTTGAGTTTCCATTCGGGGGGTTCATGAAAGGTCATCGGTCGTTCCCACCATATTTACCAGTTTTCATCTTTTTCCCTCTCATCCATCCCATACACTATTCCGGGAATTGGGTTTTCCAAACTAGAAAAGGGTTGTACCTTACCTTGTGGGAAGAAGGGGCTAAAGGCCCAAAGGGTAAAATTAGTTGGAAAAAGATAAAATCCAAAAGAATGAAACCTTCAGATGCTTTGCCCAGGGATCCCGAGAAATCAATAAAAGGATTCTCAACAAGAAACAGAGGGACCCACAAAAATAATAAATCAAGACCTAGTTGGAGGATAGGGGGTTTCATCATGAGCCAACCTATTAGGTCCATGGGCATGTAGTTGTATGACACTACCATCCAGTTGGTCACCATGCCAGGGTAGTGGCTTTTGGTGGCATAGCCAAGAGAAAGGGGGTATTATCATGAGCCAACCTTCTCATTTCCGTGAAATTCTTATGGATAACATTGTCACCACTGGTCACCACGACAGGGAAATGTCCCTTGGAAACATTTGCATCCATGACAAGGTGCATCTCACCCTCTTCAGAGGAACCCATAGGTAAGCCATACATTTTCCTATTATCAATGCACCCATTTTCCCAGACATCCCTTACCACCTCATCCACTTACATGGCCTAGATTTGTCTTCACCTGGAAACATCCCACATCCAATGAGAACTATCCCAATAGGAAATCCTAGAATCCCCTCCAAACCTAGCTTGTAGAATAGCATAATGTCTTTGAGCACTTGTCTGGGAAAGGGGGTTTCATGCACATGTTTAAATAACTTGATTATTAGATGTGATTGACATTTCTATGATCCATGTGACTTATGAGCCCATGGAGGGTGTCCTTTTTGATGTTTTAGGGCCACACCCGATGGAGATGTACATATGGGGAGATTATTAGTTCAAACCTATATAGGGATAAAATCCCGCCAGATAGATGCTGAGACCCCAACCAGAGGAAGAGACAGATCAAGGGTTTTCATTAGAGAGAGAGAGATGTTCCACCAAGGACAACCTAGTAGACCTAGACCCATGGGGGTATTTCCCTTCTCACCATGATGTAGGCCTTGGAAGTCCCATGATGTCACCCATGTGACCCATGACATCACCCATCATTTTTGACACTTTGGAGGCATTTGTGGCAGGATCCAGAGGCCCAAGGAAGCCTAACGTTTTTGTCCTGGAGGCCAACATTGCCCTAAGAATTCCTAACGTCACCCTAAAAGGGAATTTTTTCATATTTATAGTTTGATTTAGGGTTTTATTATGACATTTAATGTAAAAATTGGATATTACATGTAACTGGCCATGTCAGCCTTTTTTACCTAATTTTGGTCATTGATATTGTATAAATAAGGGTTTTATCCCTTGTATTATTCATCATCTTTCACTCACACTTAGTGAGGTATGGAATTTACGCCCTATATAGGGTTACTTGGCTGAAATTTTAGGTTTACTTGTTGAGGAAGGCTAAATTTTGGAGTATTTTGGCAAGTTTCTTGGTGGAAGTGTTCAACTAGGATTTTGCTTGATGATTCTTGATGTATGTAAGTAATATTTATGAAATTATTCTTAATTGAATGGTTATGGTTATGTTTATCTTTCATTCACATTAAGATTATGAAATTGCTTGTTTAAAACCCTAGGAATTCTAGCACATGTTATTGTCCTAGCTTTAAAAGCCTTCACCTACTAGATCTTGTCAAGAAGCTGATTTTCTTGAAGCATTTGGTAGGGCCTTGCCATTGCAACACCCTAGTATTTATTGATTCATCTTCGCCATTTTTTCTTCATCATTGAGTTAAAGAGGGAGGAAAATATACTAAGGCCTAGGGTTACCTACACCTTAGTAGCTAGTTTCCCCTAGGGTTTGATAGTTGAAGCCTTGGGTTACCAACACTCCCACTATTAATCTCTCTTGTATTTGACTCTCTTACTATCATCATTCTCCTTCAACATTTGTTTCCACATCATTGACTCCATTTTTCTCTAAAAACACTAGTCTAATACTTCTTATTGAGTGATTGATCAAAACAACCATCAAAACCTACACCTTGAGCTTCCTCCTAACCATTTCTAACATTAGAATAGTCTAATCTACTAAATCTATTGTTGTTGTTACTAAAGTAATATACAACCATATTTTTCAGCATTAAAAGCTTCTAAAAGAAATTGAAAAAGTTGATTAATGCATTGCCTTAATTGCTTCTGATGAATGCTAGTATTACATTGTTAATGATTGATTATTATTGGTCATTTTGAAGCTTTTCTAAGGAATTTACTTTGTAGTATTGTCTTATAAATATTGTTTCTACACATTTATGTTTAATTCATCATTATATCAGACAATTTATTTTATTGAGGAAGTCTATGGTTTATGGAGTGCTAATGGAAAGTTGTACTTGAAAAATATATAGTTTCTTGTTGCTTTGTTCTGGGAAGGTACATCTTGATACATTATCACTTCATTGGTCATAAACCCAGGACTTTCGGATCAATGGTGACTTGTGAGAGGGGACCTTTTAATAGCCATCTTGACCTTTCCTTCTCAAACCCCTAGGTCATCGGGGACGTCTCCCCTAGGCCTTGAACCCTAAAGAGAAAGAGGAATCCTATTGAGGTGATAGTGATAGGATAACCTCAAGTTATGCCAATTTGTTCTCCATTACCCTTTCATTTGATCAAAGTAAAAATTGTGTGATAACATACCCAAGGTAGTAAAACCATGATACCACTAGTCATGAGATTTTCCCTCCAAGTAAATGGTGGAAAATTTGATGGCATCCATCTCCCTCATGGGGTTAAGCTATAAATATGTATCTAACTTCTACACCCAAGCTTGCACAGTCACCTTGGAAGACCTATCAAAGTATGAAATCTCCATCTTACCTGACCTGCGCTCCAACTCATTGTTGTTCCTATCATAGTTTTTGGGTTTACCCTTGAATTTGATACCACGATATTGGTCCAATGTAACCTATCTCATGAATCCTACACTCAATGATTCATATTCCATAGCATATTCCTCAAAGTTGTCTTCTACTTCATTGAAGTGGTTATACTGTGGCTGGCCATCCAAGAATGTAGAAATATAGGATCTAGGGGTAACTCTATTGTGTGTTGGCCCCCTAAATGTCCCCCCTCCAAAGCTATGTCCCTTTGTATGGTAGTGAATATATTGGTCATGATAATGTCTAGTTCCCCCATGGGAGCCACCAACTTCTTTGTTTGCATAAATGCTTGGGCCATTCCCACCTGTGTCATCTTCATCAGGAATTGTGCAATTTTTTCATGGTTAGCATTTGTTTTTTCCAAAGTCTCCTTCATTTCAATCTTTCCCCTGTGCATTGTTTCCTATTTCTCCTGTAAATGGTGCTCAAGTGTAAACTATGTATGATCTATGGAGATTTTCATATCCTTTTCTATACCTGATAATACATGTGGCTCACCGTCCTCACCTAAACCTTCCTTTTCTACCTCTGGTTCACCTATCTTTCTTCTATGCCTTCCAATATAGATACCACTGATTTTATGCATGCATTAATCCCCACAAGCTGGGAGGATTTAATGCTCTGATAACACTGTAATGTTCCCAAGCTGATTTTTTTCCTAGAAAAAAGGATCATCTAACTGTTTGTTTATTGTTTCAATGTATTTTACAGGTTTTCTTCATGAAGTTGCACATTGAGGGTTTATTCTTATAATATCGTAGCATTGAGATATATATCTAAGCATATAACACAATAAAATGACAAGATACAAGCAATGAATACCAATATAGAGACAACAACTTCAGATTTGACCTTTATTTAGATAATAGAGTGATCTTGATATAGTAGATCTGTAGATCTAGGAGAATACAAGAAGAATAATCAAGTTGGAATAATAGTTGCTCCAACAAGATACAAAATTGAAGATAATATCCTTCAAAGGCACCCCAATCAACTGGAGACCCTATGCAGTTATTTGATGAAGGAAAAAATGGATTAGTGCCCCTCCTTTTATTTTTCAAACTTCTGAGCCTTTATGATTTTTCCTCGAATTGACCACTTAGATTAGAAAAATTTCACATAATGGATCATGGGAATTATTTTTAAACCTCACTAGACTCTGGAAATCACTTTCATCTCTTCCCTTAAACTTTTTGAGAATTTTTTTTTGTCTCCCTACAACCTTGAAAACATGTGAATAACTCCCTTATCACATCACATTGAAACTTCCTTTTGTTGTGATGTATTGCATCAATTTTTTTTAGGTGTGACAAAACACATCTCACCAAAATTCACTTTTATTGTGACATGGGAAGACTCTAAAAATTTTCAAAAATTTCACGATGTCACGCCTCTTGAAATTTCACTTGTAACTGTGGTGGCGAGGTGGGTCTTTTTCTGTGCAAGTGGAAATTGTTGGCCACATTGTCTCTCAGTACTCCATGTTTGCAATATGAGGGCGTTAAGACATCATCTCCTTAGTTATCCCTAGGAATTTGGGATAACAAGTCTTCCTCTAGAAAAGTAAAATCCTAGGGATCATACTCAATGATCTGGTGAGGCATGTGAAATTCACACTCACTATGATAATAAGGGATGAAAATATTTGTCACATGCTTCTTTACCACCTTCCTACGATACAAGATCTCAAAGGTACCATCCCCCATAGGAATCTGTTCATGGGTGAGATCCATGCCGAGAAAACCACCGAGAGTAGCATCCCAACTTCTCAACAAAATCATGCCCTAGGCATCTGAGACATCAATGACCACTATGTTCATGATGAGGTTGATATTAGGGAAATCCAACAAATACCCTTTGACATCTTCTATGAGACTGTATAACTTGATATTTTTTGAATCAATGCCACAAAAATTTCCAAATCGACGTTTCATATTCAAACCAAGTTGGTTCATGAGCTTTAGGGACATCACATTTTCTGAGGCTCCTGATGCTAGCATGCAATTATTCAAACAGAGACCATCTGTAGCTAGATAAATATAGAAATGAGGGTTATCATCCTCTCTCCATCCATGATACATAGTATTCAAATCAAAAGAGGATAGTCTGCTTCACCTAGTACCTTCAGTACTTTTAATACTTCTCTTCTGACAGAAGGAACCTTGCACATTTCCATCGTGGGAACTGACATGTTCATATTTCCAATCATAGTTTGGACGTCTATGTTAAATTGTATCTCTTCATATACCTGTGTTGGTTTTGGAAGCAAATCAATAACTGGAGGAGGGGAAGGTGGGATTCCCTTCTTTGTTGGGTGAGGTGGAGCTTCCTTTATCATCTGAGATGGAGCTTGTTTCTATTGTGGTAGATGAACTGAATTCTCTGGAGGAGAGAAAAGAATATTATTCCTTCTAACATAAGTCATGATTTCCCTCTTCTTTAATACTTTCCTCTTATCCTCAGTCAACTAGTTAAGCACTCTGAGCCGACCTTCTCTAGCTCCTCTTTTCTGGACTTCATCAAGTTGTTCATGTGTAATTTCCACATCTTCATCATCATCTTGGAAGGAAAAAATTGTGTCTATGAAGTTCATATTGTCATGGGAGTCCTCTTCTCTTTAGGTACATTCCTCCTCTGGATGGCGTTCTTGACAAGGACAACACCACTGTGATTCTTTAATTTTGAACATCCCAATGGGATTCAAATTATCAGGANATCTTTTGTTGTCTGACAAATGGAGGTCTCATAGTAGACTAATTTCTCTCCAAGTTTGTCAATCGAGTCATAACCTGATTCTAAGTTTGGACGAACTGAGTATTCATTTGATCAAGATTCTGAGCTATGAGAGTTATTAGATCTAGTGCATTGTTTGTTGTCATCTTTGTCTTTGCTTATGTCTTGGCATGAGGACACTGAAAAGGATCAATCTTAGAGTAGATAATATTCTCTTTGATTTATGCACTGTACTCTTTGTCTTGTGCAAAAGTGTTGGATTTCTTATCCCTTTGGATGAAACCAAATTTCCCTTCAAAGGAATTCATATAGAGAATATGAACAACTGCTTCATATGGGCACAAATCCTTCAGAATTTGTCTATGTTTCTTATAAAATATGGTATCAAATTAACTCATTGTCTCATTCTTGTTATTTTAATCCGGTTGAATTGAGTCATTAGCATTCCACTATCCTTCTTTGTTTCCCATCTTCTCTTGAAAAACTTAGCGAAATATTCATATGATGCTAGGTGATTGTCAGGAAATCCTTTTAACCACATTTGGGCATCTTCAATAAGAGATGTGACTAGCAGCTTCAATGCCACAACTTCATTTTCCACTCCTTCATTTTCCATGTCTTGACCAATTGCATAAAGGTGTTCTTCATTTGTGAGCACATTGTTTCCAAGAAACTTTGGAAACCATTTGTTGGTCTCTTTAGGAATGGTATTGGGATATCCAATGATGGTAGCCATTTTCAATGGATTATATAGGTCTCTTCCCAAGGATGATCCATTGGTGCAAAGGGAATATTATCATGGAAAATGGTTTTGACAAAGGGGGAGTTAAATGGAGGATTTCTTCCATAAACCTTTGAAGGCTTGAATCTTCTAAGGGGAAGGGTCTTTTGGGAAGATGGATTTTGGGGTGGTGGAGTTGCCAGATGAAGTTTAGCTCATCAAGTGAGGGAAATGGAAATGGAACTTCTCTCAAGTGGAGTTGCCACAAAATCTAGGGGTAAAGGATTGGGATAAAATCTTGCCAAAGTGTTGTTAGGGAACGAAAAAGGATTCAAAATACTCACATGAAATGACACCAAAATTTTATTGCAGAGATTGTAGGTTGGGAAAAGCTTGACCCAATCCATAAATGTGAGAAAACTATGGTATTTGCTACCCATTGTCACCTTAGATAGATACTCCCCTCACTTTAGTGATGATAATTCACCACAAGGGGAGAATCCCAGTGACCCTAGAGGGATTGATAAGAAAAGTGGAGAAATGGTAAGTGAAAACCCTATGGGTTGAGTTTGGAAGTGTAAAGATGCTTGGAAAGGAGTCGTGTTGATGAGGGGAGGTTGCCAAAGTGTAGTGTACCTGCAAGAAAGTGTTGAACCTGCCCGAGACAAGACACTTTATTGAGATACCGGCCAAATAATCAAAGGGACAAGAAAATGAAGCTTGTTGTCCTAAATTTCAGCAGTAAGCAAATATTTATATCAGCAGTGAAAAGAGTTGTTAACTTCAAAATTAACCATCAAAAACATCAAATATTTATTGGATAATATACCACTAAACAAGTAGATAATATTCCAATACTTAAGCACAAATTTTGATGGTAATATAAGGCTGAAAAAGGATGTTATAAGAAGTATATTAGGGTAGCCAATTGGCTGTAAAATAAGGTTTCTACAGCAACAACTTCTACTCAAAGAAATCAGCAAACAACTTGCCCAAAAGATAGCCAAGACCAACTAGATTAACAAGAGCAACTTGTCAACTATTATCAATGGTAGAAGAGTGAGAGATAAGAGATTAATAAGTGATTTTTTAGTAGCCCTGGTGGATGTAGCATAAGTCTACAACAACAGAAAGGATTCCTTAGATAAGAAATAAACCCTAGTGGCTCAAGCAAGGTAATAGCATATAGAATTTATTCCAATTTAGACAATTGCAATATCTCAACAAATCATGTTTTCCAATACAATTTCAGATTAGTGCCTAGTATATTGGGTAATGGAGTCTTGGGTGTAAGAGTTATATCCACTACTTCTCTAGGGGTGTAATCCCTTTTACTCCCTAGAGAAAGTAAATCCAACAAGGTAAATCTAAGAGAGTGTAAGCATTTCTACTCCTCCTAGTGACCTTGAAAAAAAGACTTATCCAATAACAATTAAGATGAAATTTTTGGAGGGTGTATGCCCTTATGCTCCTCTAATGGTTTTAGAAAAGAATGACATGAAACAAGAATAAAATACCAACAAATGCAGAAAATTCCTTACGAATTCCACAATATAGAAAGATAAAACCCTTATCTACCAAGTAAATTTCATCAACATGCAAGAGACAAGCTTCCAATAAGGTAGCACACTACTTTATCTCCACAACARAMAAGATAAKAATCCACAAWAATGCACAAGAGAGAGAGAGAGAGAGAGAGAGAGAGAGAGAGAGAGAGAGAGACCAAATGCCCAAAAAGGGCACAAATTTCAGCCAAGTATGTAATTCTCAAGTGAGAGAGTTATGATAAAATGAAATGTCTTAGGTATATTTTTATAGAAGACATTTAGAATTAGTTTTTCCACATATCATTAGGGTAAAAACAATTTAGGGAGGTCGACATCCTCTAATTTTCCCTTTACATTTTAATTTTTGATTTTACATAATAAAGAAAACCCTAAAGGTGACGTTTTGGAACTTAGAGCAAGTCATTGATCCATGTGAGGGATTCATTAGGCCTCCAAATTACATGTATCCATGGTGCAAGGGTTTTTCTCCATCAAAGTGTGTCAATACTCCATCAATTCATCACCACCATCATCAAACCTAGCCCCCAATGTGACATCAAGCCCTAGAAGAGGACATTTTGACCTTCCAAGGTCAAACGTTAGGCTAAGAGGGGATAGGTCTCACCATCCAAGGCACCTTCTCTTGCCTCTAAAGGAAACGTTCATCATCTAGCTACTCCCAAGGTGTGGGCCATGGCATCCACTCTATGGGATTCTTGATGCAATGAAGGCCCAAGCTAGGTTTGTTCCTCCACAATGTCCATCAAACAAGGTCCTCGAAAGTCAAGTTAATTTACCCTCCAAAGGTCTCAAGTAAAATGTATCATGCTAAGTAAAATCACATTTAATACAATATCCACCTAAACATGTGCATCAGAACTACCTTTTCAAATTAAACAAGTTCTCAAAGACCCTCTGTAACTTGCCAAGTTTAGGTTTTAGAGGGCTATCATGGTGACCTATTGGGTGAATCATTCCCCAAGTCAAAGAGTGTTTCCTAGGTGGATACTCTCCAAGCCATGTAAAGAGTATGAATTGGATGGGGTTAAAAATTCTAGGCATGGGGTTCATGACATAGAAGGGTTCATATTATCTCATTTATGGGTACCTTTGTAGAGGGTGTGTTGCACCTTCATTTTCAATGCAACCTTTTTCCAAGCCCATTTATTGTCATTAAGTAATTAAAGTCCAAAAAAATTGGGTACTATATGACATTGAAATAAAAGAGTACCACAACCTCACTTGAAGCTAGAGGTACATAGAGTGCCATATGCATGGAAAGAAAGGGACACCGCATAAGTGTACACACCTAAACACGTGGGATGTCTATATAATGTGAGTTTTCTTTTGTGGGTCTTAAAATTATTTTAAGAGAAATATTCCATTGTTCTCAAGACCTCTTTGGGTGAGCATATAGAATGTTATGATTTGGATTTTATCTTTTTCCAATGAAATTTCCCTCCAGGCCTTCAACCCCTTCTTCCCATGAAATGAGGTACAATCACTTCTTGGGTCAGTACACCCGAAAAATCCCAAAAGATGAGGGGACGAAAAGGATGAAGTATGGAAAGTGATAAGTATGACCAGGAATGATACAATAACTCATTAAGGAGACCTCCCAGTAGCTAACCTTTCCCCAAGGGTGACCACTTACTAGGGCACAATATCAACCACTAAGCTGAAACAAGGAGAAAAGCATAATAATCAAGAGAATATTTA
>JASDQU010419257.1:0-10210 GCA_032191745.1 Picea mariana
CCTCCTGGTGGTGACATACAAGAGATTGTTTGTGAATCCCTCATAAGAACGCACAGTGCCTTAGCCTGTATCATAAAACCAAACCATCCTTTGAATCAACCATTAGAATTCTCTTATATCAGAGAAAAACTTGGAGGTACTGACCTTACCTTAAACCCTACAGATCCAGATCATATATTCACTCCTACAACAGGAGGATCTGGTATTCCACCATCACCACCCCCTTCATCTCCTTCTTCTTCTGGAGAAGAATCCTCAGACGAAGGCAGTTCCTCATCCCAACCTTCGACACCACCCACACCTATGGATAATGTGAACAATCCCGCCAGACCCTGGCGCGACCAAGATGCAGTGGCCATACCTGGGTCTCAACATCCTTTACCCAAACACCCAGAGAAATGGCTCCCTAAATTTGACCCGGACTCCAAAAATATCGTTGAAGATCACATCAAAAAGTTTATGCTAGCCATTAGACTCCGTAGTGTTGAGAACGGAGATGTAGTCTATAGATTGTTTCCCTACACCTTTGAGGGCAATGCCTCTACCTGGTACTTTTCCCAACAGCCCCACACCATCGTGTCATGGGAGAAATTTGAGTCTTGTTTCCTTGAGAAGTTCGGAGATGACAAGTCTCCTGAAGTTCTAGTCATGGAGCTTTCTAGTTTAAAAATGAACCCCAAAGAAAAGATCAAAGACTTTAATCAAAGGTTCCTAACACTAAAGAACCGAATCCCCATGGATTCAATGCCTGCCAAGAATCTTATTGTTGCATACTACATGAAAACATTACATAAAAACATAGCCATTTGGGTAAAGAGATCCAAGAAAGCCACGTTGTTAGAAGCCTTTGAAGAGGCCAGTCAGATCGAGAAAGATATTCTCAGCTTAAAAGACACTACCAATAACGAGATAGAAACTAGTTCATCCTCCAAGAAGAAAATTGAAATCCTTCCTAGACCTCCCCAAAACAAAGCTCAACCTGAGAGCTCAGATTTAGAAAACTTACAAAAAGTCGTTCAGAAATTGTCCAACCAAGTTATTGATTTGAAAAGGTCCGCTGAAGAAGCTTCTTCGAGCAAAGGGCCTTACAAACCCCCTTTTAGGAAGCCTTTTCCCACCAACCGATCTAACTCAAATGCTGAAGGCTTGAATCTAGAAAGCCTACAATTTGATATTCAAACGATCCTAGAAGCACACGATAATTTAATTCCTCCCGAGATTCCTGAAGAGGTAGCCGAACAAGAGACAGTAGAAGAAGATGAATCCTCTCTGGACATTTTCGAACATTTTTCGGATAGCATTTTTCAAGCTAATTTCGAAATAGTGCACCCTTACAATACTAGGAGCAAGACAGCAAATAAGCATTCTTCTAAAATTACGACGACTTTGCTTCCAAAATATTCTAAATCGATTGAGACTAAACATAATTTAGTAAACCCAAGTTTAGATTATGATTTGATTGAAGATCTAAAAAAGCTTAGGGATAACATTTTTGTTTACGAATTATTAAAATTCCCTTTTCTTCTGCAAAAAATGTTGCAGAATATTGCAGAGAACAACAAAAATAGGAATCCGAACAGCAATAAAGGTGTTCAAAACAGCCCCAAAATTCTTCACAAGGCCTCCACCAAAACTACATCTGACCTTCATGATAAAATAGACCTTCCTGTAAATAATGTAACAAATGTAGATAAACCAGTTTCAGAGGCTGCGAGTAAAAAACAACAAACTTCCACTGTTAATACTCGCAGAAATGTCCCTCCATTTTTGTTGACTTTTGAAATTTTCAATAGGAATGCACATTACTGTATGGTAGATCCAAGTGCATCATCTAACTTAATGCCTTGGTCTATCTATCAAAATATTAATGCCGAAGTTCAACCATCCATATTGAAAATTATCCAGCTTGATTGAACTAGTGTTAAAGTGATATGCGAATTAAAGAATGTGCTTATAAGATTGTCGTCTAATCCTAAAGTTCATCAAGTGATTGATATCATTGTTGTAGATATCCTAGAATTTTATGGTTTGTTTCTAAGTAGAGACTGGTCGAAACAATTACATGGCTATTTTGTGATGGATTGGTCTCACTTGTGGCTGCCTGAAAATGGAAAGCCCAATAGAATCAAGGTAAATCGTGAACGTTATCTGAAGTTCATGGTGACTGATTTAAATGATCCAAATGAACCATTCAATCCTACCAATTCTCCTAAAATACAGGGGATGGACACTGTTTTTGGCAATTTCATGGCCGAAACTTCCACCATCACTGACCCAGAACAACAATCTGGAATTATGACGTGCACGCAGTCAACAACCTTCTCCCAGTGGTCCCATGCATCCGACAAAAATCAAATATGATCTCTCTACTTTGATGGGTCAAAATCTAAGGAAGGATCTGGTGTAGGGTGCATACTCATCGATCCAGTAGGTAACAAGACTCTAATTGCTTGTCAGTTAGAATTCGAATGTACAAACAACACGGCTGAATATGAGGCACTCCTCCAAGGCCTCAGAAAAGCATTAGATTTGAACATTCAAAATTTGACTGTCTTTGGTGATTTGGAAATCATGGTTAGACAGGTAAAAAATTCTATCCATTGTTTATCTCCACACCTTAAAAGCTATCAGAGTGAGGTATGGAATTTGATGAAAATTTTTTCCACATTTAACATAAATTCTATTCCTAGATTGAATAATTCAGAAGCTGATTTGTTAGCTAACGTTGCTTCAAAACTTTTTCCTGCAGAAGTCTTATCTCCGAATGCATTTTTCGTCGAACTGTTGTTCAGAGCTTCCATCCTAGACAACGTCACGAATTGGAGAGTCTTCGATGATGATCAACAGATTATAAGTTTCCTGCATATGGAAGAAACTTTCCAGGGCGCGGTAATCGACGAAGGTACCCATGACGAAAATCTTCACGACTTTATGGTAATACCAGATTTGAGATCCCCAGAATCTGCATCAAACATGGTAAACTCTATCCCGAAATCTGTGGTTAGATTAGAAAAATTTTATGATCTTCATGACAAGTTTGGAAAATCAGTGAACTGTGAAACGAATAGTTCCTCCTTGACACATGAAAAAGTAAATTTGGGAACTAAAGACAACCCACAGTGCATTAATTTAGGTTTGGGTTGTTCTGAGCAAGAAAAAGTAGCATTTATCAAGTTGTTTAAGGAATTCAAAGATGTTTTTGCTTGGACGTACGACGACCTAAAAACATTTTATACTAACATCATACAACACATTATTCCCATGAAACCCCAAACCCAACCTTTTCAACAAAAGTTAAGGAAAATGCACCCAAAACTCGAACCAATGGTCAAGAAAGAATTGAACAAACTCTTGAACACTAAAATAATTTTCCCAGTTAGGCACACACAATGGGTCTCTAATCTTGTCTCTGTCAGAAATAAGAGTGGTGAAATCCGACTATGTGTCGATTTCTGAAATCTTAACTGAGCATCTGATAAAGACAACTACCCTATCCCTCCCATGGAACAGATCCTTGAACAAGTATCTGGTTTTGAAATATTATCCTTGTTGGATGGTTTTTTAGGGTATAACCAAGTCCTTATGTCCCCCTCAGACCATCTCAAAACTACTTTCCGTACTCCATGGGGCACCTATGCTTATAGAAAGATGCCCTTTGGACTCATAAACGCCAGTGCCACTTTTCAAAGAGCGATGGACATCACTTTCCATGGCTTAATCAATCAATCTGTAGTATTTTACCTAGATGACATCACTGTCTTCTAAAAAAATAAAGAATATCATCTAGCTCATTTAAGATTTATTCTACAGCTATGTTGTAAGTACGACATTTCTTTAAATCCTAAAAAATCTATCTTCGCAATAAAACAAGGTAAGCTCCTTGAATTCATTGTATCGAGTGAAGGGATGATTATCAACCCTGAAAGGACTCAAGTCATTTCAAAACTTCCCCCTCCCTCGTTAAAAAAGTCCATGCAATATTTCTTAGGTCAGATAAACTTTGTTAGGAGATTCGTCCCCAGCTTTTTAGAAATGGTGAGACCCTTAAAAAACTTAATAAAAAAGGATGTACAGTACCATTGGGGACCTTTAGAAAGCTAGGCTTTTGATTCAATAAAAAATTCCATAATAGACACTCCTTCTCTAATGAGCCCCGACTTTTCACAAGACTTCACCCTCTACACGTTTTCCTTTGACTGATCTTACGCTGTTGTCCTAACTCAAAAGAACGTTGAAAACAATGAGGTCCCAATCGCCTTTATGTGCTCAGTCTTAAAAGGGGAGGAACTAAATTATCCAGCAGTAGATCAGCAAGCTTATGCTATTTTCAAAGCAGTAAAGCACTTTCGATCTTATCTGCTGAAATCTAGGACGAAAATTATTGTCCCTTATCTGGCTGTTAGAAATTTGTTAGTACAGAAAGAACTAGGCGAAAAAAGGGCTAACTGGGTCACATCCTTACAAGAATATGACATATAAATCACCCCAGCACAAATTGTAAGAGGCCAAGGTTTATGCAAATTGGTCGCTGATTCATCTGTAGGACAACAAGAAGAAAATGATATGTCAAATCCAGGACATCACTGTCAAAATCAAATATGTTGTGCGCAAAACCCTGTTAGTTCCTAGTACGATGACATAAAATTTTGTCTTATACACGGATCAGTTCCCCATCACCTTGATCCCACAAAAAAGAGAGCACCAAGATTAAAATATGCTTCTTTTCAGCTGATTAATGGTATTTTGTTTTGTCAAAATTTTGATGGAGTACTTATGCACTGTCTTGAAAAAGATGAAGGAGAAAAAGTCTTATTGGAATTATATGCAGGGGAAGAAGGTGGGCAATTCGGTGGAGACACCACTACCCATAAAGTATTAACAGAAGGTTATTACTGGCCTACCCTTTTCAAAGATTCTCACGCTTTATGTCACAAATGTGTGATTTGTCAAAAGGCATCCGGACGGATGCAGAAACTAGCGTTCCCTCTGCAACCAGTTTTAGTAGACTCCCCTTTTCAGCAATGGGGTCTGGATATTATAGGCCCAATCAATCCCCCATCCTCGCAGCAACATAAATACATAATAAAAGCCACATATTATTTCACCAGGTGGTTTGAGGCTACCCCATTAAAAGATGTAAATACCAGCCAGGTAATATCCTTCTTGAATTCAAATATTATTACTCGTTTCGATATCCCGGAATGCCTGGTATTTGACAATGATTCTTATTTTTCGTCTCTTGAAATGAGTGATTTCTCTCTAGAAAAAGGAATTAAATTAAAGTACTCTGCCAGCTATTACCCCCAAGGTAATGGTTTGGCAGAATCAACTAATAAAAATCTGATCAAAATTATCAAGAGAATAGTCTCTGAAAACCATAAAAATTGGCATAACGCATTGTTAAACGCAATCTGGGCTGATAGAGTAACTCCTAAAACTGCTATGGGTAACTCACCTTTCTTTCTCGTTTATGGAAAGGAAGCTATTCTTCCACCGCATGTCCTTCTTCCATCTCTATAGTTATCGCAAAAGGTATGGGAAGAAGACTGTCCCCCTTTGGAGAGTCGAATTAATGCTTTGCTAAAATTAGAGGAAGTAAGGTCTCAAGAAAAATGAAAATTGGATCAACATCAACTCATTGTTAAAAACTGGTTTGATTCCAATTCTGCCTCTAACAAAAATTTTGAGGTAGGTGACCTTGTCCTAAAATGGGACAAACCTCATGATGGAAAAGGAGAGCATACTAAGTTTCAGAACTTGTGGTTGGGACCATTTTTAATTGCTGAGAAATTGGGTCCTAGTTCCTTTCACTTACAAAATTTAGAGGGATAGCCAGACACCTTCTCGGTGAATGGACAAGCTCTAAAAAAGTACTTTGCCTGATCATGCTCCTATACACCCCTTGTAAATATTTTATGTTTATTGTGTGTTTTTCCTTTTCTGGTTTGTTTTGATTTTTTCTTATCGGTCTTTCTTTTGAAACACATATGCCTGCATTACGGGCTAGCCCATACAAAGATAACAGAAAGATTTTCCCCTCAAAAATGACTCTTGAAAGTTGTTAAAACATCAATTTTTGTATTTCTCTAAGTCTGCAACCCTGTTGAAGATGACTTGTTTTTTTTTGAAAAGCGTCTCTTGATTTCAATCTACAACTGAAGGTATTCATGATCATCTATAAAAATTATTTTTATGATGTCCCTATTCTTTAAGAGAACAACTCAGAGATGTCTCCCTGCTCTTGAAAGTCGATTTTATTAATAAACTATTTCTAGATCTTGATGAAGGACAGCCAAGAAAATTTTCAAGGTCCGTGGCATACTAAGATGTGTTAAAAAACTAGAATTTTCAGCGTCACCCCACTCTATTAAATATATTTTAAAAAATATCTTCAGAGAGCTATGGGAAGTGCTTGTAAACCTGTTGGGATACTGAACAGGTCTACTGGCAGTGGGTAAATGCATGCATGACGTCAAGATAACTTTGCCAGGGTATTGAACAGGCCCACTGGCAGCGAAGCAATGTCACGTAAAAGAAAGTTCTCAAATATGGATTCTCTTTTGACCTTAAATGTCCTTCGTTCTGATTTGGAACTTCTTGAAAGGATACAGATATTGGAGTGGGTTAATTGACATCCCTGTCAAGGCTATGGATGCCTGCTGGAAACAACGGCCCTGTCAACAATATTGAAGATTTTAACTTTAACATTGTGGCTCTCTTTTGTTAAGATTGTCATCAGTTTTTGCCTCTTTAAAAGTAACAATAGTCTGAAACTAGAATGCATTATAATTATTTGAGATGTTCAGACAGCATTTTGGTTGTTTTTTATTTGAAGATTTTTCTTATTATCCTAATCTGAACTCGTTCTTTTGGTAGAGATAACTGCTTCTCCCAGCATGTCGCCATTGTTGGCAGCAAGTATATAATTATCATTTTTACAAAGCTGCCTATAGGGTCTATGAAATTTTACTACTCTTCATAAGCATTTATCTAAACGACAGCTGTAAATCATCGCATTTTACCTATCATCTATTCATACATTAGTTTTCATGACTGAAAGCATGAAAACTTGCAACTATCGTTATCTTTGCATTTCAAAAATTTCATTGGAGACATATCATTTATGACAGAATTGCGATTTCTTGCTGTGGACATGTTGCTCTCATTGTTTATGATCGTTTCAATTCTAAGAATGCCTAAGAAGCTTATGGTTGTTTGAATGAAAGACCCCCATCAATTGGTATTTGATTTTTGTATTAATTTTGGTTTGATGATTAACCATATTTCTTTCATGGAAACTTTGGCTTTTCAATTCTTGTAAATCACCTATCTTTGCAATTAAATTTGGATGTGCGGACACTGTGTTAAAGTACTCTGTCCTATCATGTACCCAATGCCAAGGTGGCATATGTAGTACAAGATACCATCACTCCCGAGTATGGTCTCGGGCTTCACAGTTTTTTCTCGCACTCATTGTGATTAATGTCTCTGCCCACCGTTTAAATTGTCATAGCATTGTTTTGATAAGGCTCGGGGCTATGTCTCTGTGGTATTTTTCCAAACCCTACCTGTGATTTCTATGTTAATTCCCATCCATTCGACATGGCTCCATTGGTAAGGTTCGAACTGAATGGCATCCAGACTCTGCTTTCGTATGATAACACTAGGTAAGACTTGGAAAGGAACGGTTGGCATTTGTTCATCGAAAAATTTAAGGGCTTTAACCTCCAGGTCGCCCAAGAGTTTGCCTTAACCTTTGATGGATATAGGGAAAATATTGGTGATGTGTAGTTAGAAGTGACAGAAGAGTTCTTAAGCCAAGCCACGGGATTGCCAGCAGCTGGTCAGAAATGGTTCAAGAATGCGAAAGTGGAGGAGGTCCCTTGGATGTTACTGTTTACCTCACGTAAAATAGCCAGTTGTGATCGAGGTATGATGATTTCATTCTTGAAACCTAGATGGCATGATTTACTTGCTGTAGTGAATAAATTCGTCACTTGTGAGGGTCGATTTGGACTGGTTTTCCTATATCATCTACGCTTCCTTATGAGTTTTATTGGATTTCCATTAAATATGCCTTACTACCTGCTCAGAAGTCTATACAAAATGGGTAAACGGTTTAGGAAATAGAGGTCTGATTCGAGTTTATTCCATCATGGTTTAATTAAATTTATCCTCATGCACCAGTTGCAATTACAAAACGATTGTTGGGATGCATTCATTTCACGAAATGGCTTTGGCAACAGTGAGTTGGGACAGGTAGATAAACCGGTCATTGTTGAAACCCTTGTGAACCCTACAGCCTCTTCTCCACAGCTCCAGGCCTGTGATCTTTCCCCTAGTAATGAACCCTTGAACTACCCTGATGTCACTCAACAGGAAAATCAATCGGGTTCGCATCCAAAGGATAGCACTAAAAATGTTAAAAAACCTACAGGAAAGAAGCTAAAGGGAAGTGTTGATGCTAATTTCAAGAACAAAAGGGTTGGTCATTTAATTTCTCGATGTGCTCGAAATAAATTGAAACCTCGTGCAGACACAATCAACACGATTGAAGTGAGTGAAGACTCAGATTCAGAAATTGAGAAATTCTTGGTTGAAGAGAACCCTCTCATACGATCTCTACCCTGACCGGCCCTATGACTATGTAAACAATCTACCTCCTTGTCTAAGGGATAATCCTGAATTTCCTGGCATCCAACTCTGTGATAAGTCTACCATTCACATGGAGGATTCTATGATCCTTAATTTTTTCAGCGCTAATGCACAATCCTTACAATCACAGTGTGATGAGTGTCGATCGTGGATTGACAGGTACTATACTGATGTTCCATTGCTACAGTCCTGACTCAAGTCTTTAAGAGACCAAGTCGATAGGTTGACAAATGAAAACAACAGACTCGATTCTATTATCCAAGGGAAGGAGGAACGATTGAAAACTACAGGACGTGTCATTTTCAAGAATGTAGAGGCAGCAACAACTATCATAAACTCCAAAATTTCTTGATAAGTTTTGATTCCATGATTTGAGGTATGATGTTTTTTAATTTTAGCACGAATTTGTCACTCTTAAGTTAGGATATGCGATTTGATTGAATATATTATTTTTCTTATAAATATTAGTTTGTTTTTTTTATTGAATAAAATATGATTGTATTTTCTATTATAACTAGCTACAGAATCGTAAGATTCTGTAGCCAGTTAGAAAAATTCAAATTGTTTGATTTGAAAATTGAAAACATATCTGAAGCCTTCTCATTTTCATTTGTTTTCAGGATGATTGAGGATCCCATGATTTCCAAGAAGATATGGGGCACTTTTGAGATCTCCCGGCCATATCAACTGTGTTTTAAGTAAATAGATTAGGCTTTTGGTATTTTTTGATAATCAGTAAAATCAGGGTAGTTGCATCCCCCATATTTTTGAAACAAACTTGATCTTATCAACAGGAAATAGTTGTGTTTCCTGAAACCTATATAAACCTATTATTTTGTAAACATTGATCATCTCAGCCTGGGGCAAGACTATGGATGTTTCACTACAGACTTTAATGGAATATAATACACGTCACATCTTTAGATTTTCTGTATAATGTTTTTATTCAAGTCATGCTTATTTCAATTTGTTAATAGATTATGATTTCTTTTGTCATCGTGGTTTATTATCAGTTGATATGATTAAATATTATATATTGTCCATATTTTTATGTCCCAGATATAACACATAGTAATCATTCGTTCGATTTGAATTAGCAGATTTATCTCTAATTTCGATGAAACGTTTTTATGCAAGTTCTCACAGGAAGAATTATCTTATTGTGGCTACTTGTAAAATTATAAGATTATTGTGACTGCATCTATTATGTGTTTTGTTATTATGATTCAAACTCCATCATTACTACTTCACATTTATTAGGAGCAATTTCAAGATCTATTGCAGGTTTACCTCATCAGATAAGGTGACTGGATGCTACACATTGAACAGATATTGGATGTGATAATAGGTCAGCCTGTTATTTGATTTCATTAGTATAATAAATATAGAAGTTCCCTATAGTTAAAACACTTTCTACCATATGTTATTTCTTTTGTTTAATTAGACAATTTGATATCCGATTTCTTAAATATAAACATCTAAGAAAACAAATAAAAAAGATTAGATAATAGCTTTACTATTGTTTAAAAAATCAATTTATATTCGATTTTCATGG
>JASDQU010419262.1:0-10194 GCA_032191745.1 Picea mariana
GGAGTGCATGGTAGTTCAACGTTTGATGGAGCTGAGTTTCGAGTAGAGTGGTTGCTCAGGTAGTTGACTGAGATTCTTTGGCTATTGATCATTCTACTCATCATGAGCATTTGGGTGTCATGCATGGTGAGCACCCGGAGAGGACTCATCTTGAGGGGATTCTACCTTGTGTCACACAGGTGGATATGGGACCCCAATATCATATGTAGTTGGATTGATGTTGCTTGAGGACAAGCAATCTCGGGAAGGTAGGATTGTGATGTCCCGTTCCCAAGAGTAGGCCAGCAGGGAGTGACTTAGTAGTCTATGTGTTCCCATAGACTATAGTCAAGCACAAATAGGGAAAAAAATGGAGAAATAAGGGTGAATTGATGGCTAAACAATGAATTAAGCCAAAAACTTAGGAAAAAGTCCGTTAAGCCTAAGTCAACGAAGAATTAGAATGAAAAGGTGGTAAAGGGGGACTTAATTAATTAATTAATCACTTTAGGAGGAAAAGCGCCTAGCTTAAGTGAGGTCAATGGTGAATTAGATTGGGAAAGGTATAAAGGGAAGAATTTGACCTAATTCCTCATTATGCATTGTTATGATTTGATGTTGAGACTTCCGAGAGAAGGAGGAGAGCCGACCTTATTGTTTTTTGGATTTCCGGAGGAAAACACCACCATTGATTAGTTTTGGTGTTGAGAGACACACCCTAGCCCATCAGAGATACCATCCAGGTATTTCACCGTTCATTTCAGGAGAGTTTATTGTGGAGGGTGCAACTCAGCCAAAGAGGGCGCAAGTCATTTTGAGGGTTTAAATATCTGCAGTAGACCATTGTCTCGATTGCAAATTCATTCTGACCCAGTAGATATCCAGCCAAGGCGCTTTCATTGAGCCATTCATCATCAGATTTTGACGGTGGAATCTTGCAGATTGATCCATCCAGCCATTTTGGGCGCAGTCATTCCAGACATACATTTGGCATTGCATGCAGGTGTTCCCTATCAGATCCGGCCAAACCCTTCCGACCCATTTCATCATCGGACAAGACGATCATTTTGAGCTATATAGCAGCAGATTCCGACGGTGGAATCCTTTGGGGTGCATTTAGTGCCCAAGGAGGGGCGCAAACCCCCCAAGGGTCCAGATCTAGTGTCGTAGAGGTCCGATCCGAGTTTCGTCAGACATTATTTCCAGTGTAGAGGCTAGGGTGCATTGATTGGAGCAGTTTCAAGTTCATTCTGATGGTGGATTCTTTAGATCGAGTTTTCCAGTTGGTAGCGGTTACCGTACTTCTCCGGGATCGCTCATTTTTGCCTATCTATCCGTGCATGCAGCAGATTTGCTGTCTTCTTGCGGTCACGGGTATTTATTTTGTTATTTGATTGTATTCCAGTACAAATTCATGAGATTTGACTGACATCTAGTCTCTATATTTCAGTAGGCGATTTGTATTCCCATGCATGCACTATTATTATTCATGATATTGAGAAGTTGACATTCTATACTATTGCATGCGTCTTTTTATGATTGTTAAACCTTCATTATGCAACATGCACTTGTAATAAATGACATGCAACCATAATAACCAACATGCAAACACTATAACCGAAGAACATCTCAATCACCCAACTAAAACGCATCCAGAAACCCCCAGTGTATCAGATCAGCACGCCAGAGCAGTAGAACAGTAGCAAATATCTTGATCAACTGGATCAAGGTTATTTCATAAAACAGAGGTAGCAGCCTCACATTGAGTTGGTGCTCAATTAAATATGATGTACAGAACTTAAAAGACTTCCTATCATTTCGAAGAAGAAGAGGTTTTCTCCCTTTATGGGTTTCGTCGTGAAAATCTGTCTCTGTGTATACCTTGTGTGTGACTGATGCTTTTTACTTTTACTGTTCATATGCTGTATAATGTTGATGATCACTTGAAGAAAGTTTAAGAATGCTTTAATAGACTTAACATTGTTTAATCTCAAAGACAACTGATTCACACCCCCCCGCTCTCAGTTGTATTAATAATTTCAACACACCAACCTCTACATCAAGGTAACTCAAGGTAGTATTTTATTAATTGAAATTTATGTTGATGATATTGTTTTGGATGTACTAATGACAGGTTAAGCCAAAAATTTGCAAAGGATATGAAGAATGATTTTGAAATGTCATAACTTGGAGAACTATCCTTCTTTTTGGGTATTCAGATATTTCAAAGAAACCAAATAATTTTTATTTCTGAAACCAAGTATATCAGAGAAATGCTAAAGAGGTTTGGAATAGAAGATTGCAAATCAATTATCACTCCCATCCAAACCAATTGCAGGTTGAGAAAATATGATGATTTAAAGTCTACAGATCAGAGGCAATATAGGTCAATGATTGATATCCTACTATATTTGAAAATATCCAGACCAGATGTAATGCATGAAGCTGGACAGGTGGCACGATTTCAAGAAACACCAAAGTAATCACATGTATTAGTAGTGAAGAGGATTTTTAGATATCTCAAAGGAAAAGAACAATTTGGATTATGGTATCCAAAAGGAAATGATCTATCACTTATTAACTACACAGGTGCATTTTGGGCATGTTGCATTGATGATCGACGAAGAACCAATGGAACAAAATTCTACTTGGGTGAGTGTTTAGTATAATGGTTAAGCAAGAAAAAAACATCAATATCTTTATCTACAGTCGAGGAAGAGTATATTGCAACAACAACATGTTGTACACAGGTTCTATGGATGAAACAAATTCTGATAGATATACAAGTTGAGTATGATGAGGTCCATTCCAATCTATTATGATAATAAAAGCACTATCAATATCTCAAAGAACCCAGTGATACACTCCAAGACGAATCACATTCCAATCAAGTATCACTTTCTACGGGAACATGTTGCAGAAAATAACATCAGAGTTGAATATGTGGGCACAAAAGAACAAGTGGCAGACATCTTTACAAAATGACTTCCATGGGAAGCCTTTGAGTATCTTCACTAGAGACTTGGATTTATTTCTACTCCAAAATGAATAATTTTGAATGATTATCATATATGTCTTAGATGTACACGAGGAAGCACCATAAAGAGGACAATTTAGGTTGGGATATGAGACGAGTCAGTTAGGGGGAGAAGACCCAAATGGAAAGATACCTTTTCCATTGATGACAAAGGGGGACAAATTTTATCAGATTCAGAGGACATAGGAATGGTTCCAAAGGGAGCTTTGGTCATAAATATGCAGACATGGTTCTAGGGGGAACATGAGTGGTATGATTTCATTATTGCATCAGAGTGTTGATATCAATGCCAAAGGGGGATATTGTTGATTAATTGGGTTGGTTGTAATTGATGTCAACCCTTGAAGAAATTACGGTAGTGAATTCCGGTAGCACAAAGGTTTGGGTAATGGACTCAAGTTTGTTTGATGTATAATGGTATGTGTTTTGGTATATTTGTAGGTAAGACTATTATAGATGAATAGTACATGTCATTCCATTTTCGGTGGTATGTGGAACGTCACATAAATCCTTACAGTTTGAGAGTTATGGCCTTATGAAGTTGAAGGACCTTCATATGATTGGCTTGAAGCCCCAAAAGGTCAAATAAGTCAAAGTGCTTGCAAAGAATAAATTATTTAAATAATAAAGTGAAGTGACAAAGTCAAAGAGGATTATTTAAATAATAAAGTGAAGTGACAAAGTCAAAGAGGATTATTTAAATAATAAAGTGAAGTGACAAAGTCAAAGAAGATTATTTCAATAATACAGTGAAGTGACAAAATCAAAGAGGATTATTTAAATAATAAAGTGAAGTGACTATTGGAAGATTGATTGTTATCATTGATGTCAACCCTAGTCATTGGTTGTAGTCATTGATGTCAACCCTAGCCATTGGATTTTGGACCCAACAGTTGATCGAAGTAGATAGACATGAAGAAAATTAAACATGTAGGTACAACACCCATGGATGTATAGTATAAGTTATTCTGCTTCCGGTGGTGTGTGGCACATCACGTGGATCCTCACGATTGAGGAGAATGAATTTTTGAAGATGACAATGTGAATTGAAGAAAAAACTACATGTCGACCCTAATGTTAAAATGAAGTGACATAAAGGGTATAAATACATCTCAATATACATTCATTTTTCAACACACACAAGTTTGTTAATGAATAAGGAGATATAAGTCGAATTTCAGAGGAAATCTGAAGTAAAGAAGGCTAAATTTCAAGGGAGGATGAAGTCTTTTGGTGATGTGTTCTAAGTCATGAATAGGTGTTATGGGTAAAACAACCATAACGTCTTCATAGAGAATCCAAATTAAGTGCAACCAATTTCATTGGAAAGAGTACCTTCTGTAGTTTCTTGTGTACTAATTTCAGAATTTTATGTTAAATATTGAGCGGGGGGCATGCTGTACAAGTTCGCTCTCCTGAATAAACCATAATTGAATAAGGTCTACCATTTTCTCTATAACTCCTTTTCTGGGAGGATTCAAGGAGTGAAGATTGGAGGCATTTTAGAGAATACAATGAGTTATATTATCTACATAATCAAATTATTCTAAGAAGTGAAGAATTGCAAAAGTTGAAAAAGTCTTAGGAAGCATTATTAGGTTCTATGTGATGGTTGGTTGATGGTGATAATTTAATGTAAAGTTTTATTATCTCTCTTATATTCTTGGGTGGAAGTAAGGGGCAATGATGGAGAGGTCAAACCTCTCTTGATATTGGAGGATTGTATCTTCCTTTTGGAGGTTTATCCCTCGTTTTATATTTGGAAGATGTAGTGATCTAAAATTTAACTTGTTCTAAAATTCAAGATATTTTAACCATTATTTGCATGTGAATTTTTAACTATTAACCATCTTTGTAATGCAAAATTAAAGAACATCCATCAATCACATGAGCACATAAACATGTAAGCAAACCATCTATGAACAAGAATTGATAACGAAGTTCAACAGACTTCCTGGCTATGTCTCCGGGTCCACTTGAACAGTGAGACCACTCTTTAATTAATCTCAAATGCTTAAAAATTACAAAGAAAAGGCTTACATAAGAGCTCCCAAAAGCCAACTTTCAGATCTGCGATTTTGGGCAGAAACAAACATCATAGGTGGCTGGAAAACGTCATTATGCAACTTTTGACTGTAAACTCGAGTATGATTAGCTCTCTCAAATGGGCTTTGGAGGCACTTTTCTGTTCGACTACTCTGATGAAGAAACATAGAGCATATTTCGAATCCCCTCAAAATTCTGCAACTTTTGAGTCTAAAGTCAACCTATTTCTAAGAAAGTTGCCTGGGACACCTCCTGGCATGAATTCCAATGCAACCTCTGCCTGTCAGTTCCGTACAGTCTCAAAAAGCATGCAAATCCTCTTCTGGAGGCACTTTTCTGTTCGGCTACTCTGATGAAGAAACAAAGAGCATATTCAGAATCCTCTCGAAATTCTGCAACTTTTGAGTATAAAGTCGATCTATTTCTGAGCAGGTCGCCTGGGACACCTCCTGGCATGGATTACAATGTATCCTCTGCCAACTCCCCCCTGCCTCATTTTGCATGCTCGGTTAAATAAGCAGAATAACTAACTAGTTCGCCAAACTTAGCGAACCTCCTCCAGATTTGGTGGTAACCACCAGATTTGGTTGAAATCTACCAAATTTGGCTGAATCCGCCAAACTGTTGGGATTTTAGAAGGTGACACATGTCATGCTGACATCAACATCCATACTGCTGATGTCATTAGTACAGCCTGTTAATTGTTTGACTTTTTTTTCACTATTTTTGAAAAACTTCAGAGTGTCATAACTTCTTCATACGAGCTCTGTTTGAGAAAGTAAATATATGGCCAGAATCGGGAGAACGAGCCGGACGCAATGGAGTCTGTTTCATTAAATTCTAAAAACTTTGAGGTTTGAGCATTTTCTGAACCTAGGGACCCTTCTGAGACTTCTGGGTCATTCCTAGATCCTCCTTTTCTGCATTTGAGTATTTTCGAGCGGTTTTGGATCCACCTGGATCACACCTCCCCACTGAGAATCTTTTGGACCACAAAAAGAATGAAATCATCTAGAAAATATGTGAGGACATGTTTGTCTCACTTGTCCTGTATCACCTATCCATTCTTCCTGGAACCTATACATCTGACTCAACAATACAACAATCAACACTGCACTGACATTGTTAAGTACATTAGTCACATTCTTAATCACGTCTTCATTCAACATTATCGGACTCAACCACATACTGTTGAAGAGTCATAAGCTGAATATAAACATTGAACCTATGAAAGAGATTGTACCCAAACCATGCTGACTTTTAACCATAGAAACACTATCAACCAAAACAGGTGCATCGTAGTGAATTGACACTTCCTTTTCATGTTTAGGATTCTTTTCTTCCTTACATTGTATAGACATAAGTGCCAAATTTCGATTTGCATTAACAACCCTTTTTAATTGTTGTGTAGTGCCCAATGATTTGTTATTTTTGAATGAATGTGAATGCACTATGTACTCAATTCCTTCTTTAAACAAGTGATACTGATTATTTTCTCGATAGAAGATCATTTTTCGATCATATAAGTACGGACTACCCAACACAATTCCACAGATATCTAGTGGGACCACATCAAATTCAATCTCATCTACAAACTTAGATGTAATTGCAAAATTTAGATCACATTGTTGTGTTACTTGTAATATTTTATCTTTGCATACCCAACCTAATGGATAAGGTTTCTTGAGTGGTTTTGTTTTTAATCCCAATTGCTTAACTACTTCTATTAAAATAAGATTAACTTGAGATCCACTATCTATGAGTGTGTCAACCTTTGTTTGTTTTGTAATCACTCTTATATGAAACAATGCATTCCTCTTTCTATCCTTAGAATTGCCATCATCTTTAGAAGTAGAAGCACATGAAGAACCAATGTTAGCATCATTATCAACAATAGATTTACCATTCACAACTATGATTTTTATCTTTGTTTCATCCTTGGAATCTGATCCAAGGTCCTCAATGATAACCGTGGTTGTTTGCTTCCCCTTCCGATCCTTAAACCACTTCGGTTTCATTTCAGGATGTAGCTTCCAACACTTTGCCTCTTCATGCCCTTGCTTTTGACAATGCGAGCATGTAGGTCTCTCATCACCCTTCTTCATTGTAGTTGCATGTTTAACTTTCCACTTTTCCTTGTCTTCTTTTTCCTGGATGGATTCAGCTGAAGAAACATCATGAACACTCTTCCCTTTTGACTCAATGTGAGTTGCTTGAACACATACCTCATCAAGGTTAGTTGGATTAAACATAAATATTATATGACATAAATAAGTATGCAATCCTCCTATATATTTGAGAAGAGTTTCCTGAGTGTAGAGAGGTATACCAAGTACCAATGCTCTTTTTTGAAATTCTTGTGTGTATTCTTGTACACTTTGTCCCTTACTTTGTCTCAAATTCTGCCAATCCATCATAGCTTGCTGCATATACCCTAATGGATAAAATTGCTTTTTAAGTGCTGAAGTGAACTCATACCAAGAGGAAATGGTTTTGCCTTTTGTGGCAAGATCCTCTTGAGATCTGTTCTCCCACCAAATGAGAGCAGTCCCTCCAAGTCGAAGAGAAGCCAACTGAATTTTAACAATATCTTTAGTAAACTTTTGAATCCTACAATAAACTTCAATTTGACGGATCCAATTGTCTAGTTTTTCAGCATTAAGCTCTCCATTATACATAGGTAATTCAAACTTAATATCAAGCTTTAAATGAGGCATATTAAGATCAACTTTTGTTTTTTTCTTTTCAAATGGAGAAGGAATAGAACCATTAAGAAAAGATGGAGAAGTTGGTGGGGTTTTAGGGGGTTCCTCACCACCTCTTTCTTTTTTATCTTCTGTATGAGATGGTCCACCTTGTTCACCTTTCTCTCGATATTGATAGAGCTCCTCTACCATCGTTTTCATTCTCATGAAAACTTTTAGAAATTCCCCTTCAAAAGGGATAGAAGAAGCTGCTTCTTCTCCTTTTGGTGAAGACATCCTTCCTCTTCTTGAACCAATCTCTGGATCAAAGTCTTCAAGTTCTCCTTCACCACGCTGAAGCTTGGATTTTGTTAACATCAACTCACAAAGAAAATGGTTAACCTCGCTCTGATACCAACTTGATCTGAAATTTAACTTGATCTAAAATTCAAGATCTTTTAACCATTATTTGCACGTGAATTTTTAACTGTTAACCATCTTTGTAATGTAAAATTAAAGAACATCCATCAACCACATGAGCACATAAACATGTAAGCAAACCATCTATGAACAAGAATTGGTAACGAAGTTCACCAGACTTCTTGGCTATGTCTCAGGGTCCACTCCAACAGTGAGACTGCTCTTTAATAATCTCAAATGCTTAAAAATTACAAAGAAAAGGCTTACATAAGAGCTCCCAAAAACCAATTTTCCGATCTGTGATTCTGGGCAGAAACAAACATCATAGGTGGTTGGAAAACGTCATTATGCAAATTTTGACTGTAAACTCGAGTATGCTTTTCTCACTCAAATGGGTTCTGGAGGCACATTTCTGTTCGGCTACTCTGATGAAGAAACATAGAGCATATTCAGAATCCCCTCAAAATTCTGCAACTTTTGAGTATAAAGTAGATTAATTTCTGAACAGGTCACCTGGGACACCTTCTAGCATGAATTCCAATGTAGCCTTTTCCTGTCAGATCTGTACAGTCTCGAAAAGTGTGCCAACTCCTCTTTTGGAGGAAATTTTCTATTCAACTACTCTGATGAAGAAACAGAGAGAATATTCAGAATCCTCTTGAAATTATGCAACTTTTGAGTATAAAGTCGATCTATTTCTGAGCAGGTCACCTGGGACACCTCCTGGCACAGATTCTAATGTAGCGTCTGCCAACTCCCCCTTGCCTCGTTTTGTGTCCCTGGTTAAATAAGCAGAACCGCTAACTAGTCCGCCAAACTTAGCGAACCTCCTCCAGATTTGGCTCTAACTGCCAGATTTGGCTGAATCCGCCAAACTACTGGGCTTCTAGAAGGTGACACGTGTCATGCTGATGTCAACATCTGTACTGCTGACGTCATCAGTGCAGCCTGTTGATGGTTTGACTTTTTTTTCATTGTTTTCAAAAAACTTAAGAGTGTCATAACTTCTTCATACGAGCTCTGTTTGAGAAAGTAAATATATGGTTGGAATCAGGAGAGCGAGTCAGACGCAATGGCATTGGTTTCATGCAATTTTGAAAACTTTGAGTTTTGAGCATTTTCTGAGACTTCTGGGTCATTCCTAGATCCTCCTTTTCTGCATTTGTGTATTTTCGAGCAGTTTTGGATCCACCTGGATCATGTAGCTACCTTTGGAAGTCATTACTTCCCTTGAACAATAATTATTGGTTATTTCTCATATATTGTGCATGGTGTATTATGATGTATTGGTGTAACTCTTCTACTATTGTTCATTTCTCATTGGATATAATTGAATATATAATCTTTTTGAAGTATAAGTTTAAAAAGTTTTTAAATTGTACTTGATACCGATTCACCTCCCTCTCAGTATCATCAATTGGTATCAGAGTCAGTTGCCTTCAGAAGAGTTTAACCACTGGAAGGAAAATCCTAAGTAGAGATGGATGATCATGAGCACATTCCAAATGGGATTCGACAATTTGATGGAAGAAATTATGCATACTAGATTGATAGATTGAAAACTTACCTAACATATTTGGGAGTAGAAATTTGGTACTCAGTTGTAAATGGCTATGTAATCCCAAAGAATTCTCCAACTGGTCTAAATGAGAAGAATATTATGAGTTGTAATTCAAAAGCCTGACATGTTATTCTAGGAGCATTGGAAACAACCATTTCCAGCAAAGTGATGGGATGAAGAATTGCTAAATAGATATGGGACAAAATCAAGAGTATCTATGAAGGTGATCCAAAAGTTAAGTAGGTCAAGCTTCAACGACATAGAGAAAAATTTGAAAATTTGAATATGGATGAAAAGAAAGATATTGCAACCTATTTTCTTAGAGTTGATGAAGTTTTTAATGCTATCAGAGGATTAGGTGAAGAGCTCAATGAATCATTGGTTGTACAAAAAGTGTTGAGATCACTTCTCTTGAAGTATGATGCTAAGGTCTCCACCATTGAAGAAACTAGGGACTTGACCAAAAT
>JASDQU010419264.1:0-10173 GCA_032191745.1 Picea mariana
TTTCTTCAAGGGTTGACATCAATGACAACCAACCTTAATCAACAGTGGTCAGGAAGTAGATCAAGTTGGGATCTAGCTAAGTGACTGATTTTGAGTTGGAAGCAGTAGGGTACTTGCATATCTGACCTCCCTCATTTTCGGGTAAGGAGGCTTAGCAGAAAGAATATTTTTTTCTGGAGAGATATATGGGATTCCAATGCTCTTTCTTGGAAGACTTAGCGTTCAGTGGCTAGGGAGTTTTCATTGTCTTATGTAAATCGACTTATCTGGATGGATATTGTTTATGTCATACCCCAAGAGGAGACTTTTAGGATGAATATTGATATGATTGGGCCCATTTGGTGAGATTGGGAGTGGGTAATCTAGATTTATTTTCGGCACGAAATGAGAGTGGAGATATAATAAAGAAATGCACAGAGATATCGCAGAATTTCAATAATATAACAAGAATGTATCAAAGATGCAACCATAAACACATATATACAATAATACATGATTTCTATTAATGAAATAAATGTACAAAGACTGTAAAAATACATAGTGAAAGACTCGCTAGAATGGTGGCAGCTTATCTCTGAGAAGAGATGTGATGGCTACTCGCATTCGCAAGAAGATGATTACAATGAGGATCTGAAGACCTTTTTACAATAAACCAGAATTCCAAAAACCCTAGACATCCAAAAACCTAACCCTAGGAGATGAAGCGCCAAAAGTCATGTGGGCCCCGTTTGGGTAAGTTGGTGCATCAACTTTCCGGGGTCGTAACTTTTGCATACGATCTCTGTTTTAGGCGTATGATAGCTCGTTGGAAAGATATCATCGAGGAGATCCATTTTGGGGGATCAATCATGCATTCATATATCATTTAGAACCTCTATCTCAAAAAACCTTCATTTGGGCCCTCAAAATGGCCCTGGAAGTTAAAAACTGCTAAAAATAGTAAATTGCCAAAATTTACAGAAAACTATTTTGAGCCAGTCGAAAAAGGTGGGTGGCCACCGATATTCACCTGGATCAGTGGGATTTTGGACACCCCCTAAACCAATATGATTCTCACAATATCTACTCCATTTTGCATTGATCACATGAATTAGGTCCCATTCTTAATGTCAGGTGGATTTCCTTAGATGCATAGAGCTAGTGGATTCAAAGGTTGCATGGTGTATGGTCAATTCGAGCTTCCTATAAGCTTCGGGTTTTTTCTTGGTTGGTGATCTACCAAGGTCTCCCCTCTAAATCTTGGCTTTCCAAAAGTGATATTTATGATGGCCTTTTCTCCTCTTGTTTGAAGTCCAAATCAATGAAGCATATTGTATGGGAATATTCCTTTGTGAGATCTTGTTGGGCTCAGGTTAAAATCTCATATGGAAAACATTCTGCAAAGGAATTTTCACTAGCGTTCAATTCTTTTTGTTGATTCCAGATCAATGATACGAGATTCCTTGACTGGTATTTGGCACTGTTTAAGAGTCTCCATCGTATTTATCCTTTGGAAAATCCATTGCAAGTTTGTTTTTGATAATGAGGTCAATTCTCAGTAAGTTTTTAGTTAATTGTGGTGAGATGAGGTATGTATGCAACTCCTTGCAAAGGGGGAATTACCGATTAGATATGCACAATTGTTAGATTTGTCTGCTTATTCTGATTTCATAGTTCTTTTAGTATCCCTTTGGAAGAGGTTATGATTTTCATTGTATAAACCCTTCTGATTTTTCATGTCTTTTTAATTGTTGATGTAAATAATTTTCTATATATATAAGAAGTATCTTTTACAAAAAAAAAAAAGGATTAGCCTAAAGGGATTAATGATCTTACTATGTAAGTCATTTCAACTTTATGGTTCAATTGGTATTAAATTCAATGTTAGGAATATTCAATCTATTTGTGTAAACCTACATGTAAGAACATTAATCAACAAATTTAATAGTATGACCCTCCTGACATGGGTTTTATAGAAGTACATTGTAGTTGTTTGGAAGGATATAGTCTATGATCTAGTTAAATTTGAGATGTAAGGAAGAGGGTTTTTTCATGTAGAATTTGTTCACAAAGAAGACTTAGAAAGGGCTCTAGTGGGTGGCTTGTGGTTCGTTAGGAATAGCGATATGTTTTTATGAAGATGCCCCCACTTAAGTTTGATYTGTAATCACTCAACCTATGTTTGAGTGGATTCACCAATGCAAGCTTTAATTAATTCTTTGATTTAGTTAAATTTTGTTTTATCTATGTAGTTATTTCACTSTGCATTAATTCTAACTATGTATTACTTTCATATTGTAATTTAAATGAGGAAAAATGRTGCTGAAAAAATCAATCACATATACAGTAATAACACATAATTTACCCTAGAAACCCATTTGGAAAACCAAGCAAAAATGACCTTTGTTTGGCTCTTTTTATGCTCAAGAGTGGTTACAAATAAGAGYTATACACTCTCTAATAAAGATTTGTGTATTCATACTCCTTGCACAGTGTTCTCCGTATTGTATTTTTGGCTCTATGACAACCTTTATTYTTTGTAGACATGATCATACCCTCATTTTCATCCCCCCAATSTAGAAACAAAGTTCTTTTTATGGGTCTTGAATGTTTTTGTATCATGTTGTTAAATTATCAAGCTTTCCAACTCTCAATGCACAATATAGTGACCCCATTATTATCTTGAGATTCTCTCTTTATTACCTCCATTCATTGATGCCTCTCTCTTTAGAAGGCCAAGGCACACCGGTTTTTGTAGCTACCTCATCATATTCTTAGTAGATTCCTTGGATGTTGCAAATGAGAACCTCGACATAACCACCTCCTATAAAAAAAATTGGTACCACAATTCTTCTTCTAGGTTTACTCTTGTCAACATGGATTCTACATGGAATCTTCCTATACATTGGATGTACATATGTCACCAACTTATGTGGTCATATCCTCTACCAAGTAAGCCAAGTTGTTCTTGTTTCTTCAGTTTTTGTTCTCTTCTTCTTTTTTCAGTATATATGTCATAATGTGGAGGTTAGGAAAGTCCCTTTCTATCCATGTGTATATATTTGCACAGCCCAAACCCTGATGTGGAACATGGAGTGTAGAGTTTGTAATGACAAGCCCTAGAATAATGGAAACATTGTTGCACTCTTGATCTTAGTACTTTAAATATCAACCTGGGGTTCGTACAAACTTGAGAGGTACTATGAACTATGTGTTTAGGCCCCACACATGCATCTATTTACAAGGAGAGATTATCTTATCCAAGGRCCACTTMAATTTCTTCAATAAGGGAGAGTGAAAGCCAACAATTAATTAATKAATCATAAAGAMAAAACCTAAATTTTAAGTTCTAGGAAGACTGTAAATTTATTAAAGGAAAATACTACTAAACATAATTMATAGGACCAAGCAACTCAGTGACCATTCCCCACTTATCCTGTCCATGGAAAGTTGGGGTATGTTCTAMAAAGAACAGAGTGTAAAGATGAAAATTCAGGTGAGATGGTATGAATTTTTGGATCATAATCATAAGACAATTATGCCAAGGAATCAAATTGTGATTGTCTAAGTGAGTTGAAGCAAAGAAAAACCTACTCAAATATATTATATTGTAGTAAATAAATTGAAGAAAAATAAAGCTAGCCACTTATGAAGTGAAAATTAAGTGATTCATGGTCCAATACACTCCTTCTGATGTTTACAAATGATTATAATTCAAGTGAAGTAAAGTTGGAAATAGTTCTATAGGAACTGTGTGCTACTACAATAAATTCTATAGGCATATAGAATTTTCTATAGGGATTGTACATGAAATTTAGAAATCAATGTAGGAAATGCATAGTTCCATGGTGATCATGTGTTGTAGGTAAAATATACTGAGTAGATCTAAATGAATTTTTTTTATGCTATGAAAATAAGTAAACACAACATGAGATACTATCTATAAAATCACTACAGGAAACATAATAACTATGCATCATTTAATGCATAAATAAGGAATACTACAAATGATAGCGGTAAAGTAAATAAAGATACAAATAGGTCCTTAGAGAAACCCTGGGTGGGCCCTACCCAATGTTCCTACAAGGAGTATCTTAACAACTAATAACAACCAGTTGAAGAATGAAACTTTGTCATTATCATATCATTCAAAAACCAAAGTTGCAAAATGGAAAAAATCCAATTTCTAAGCACTCCCACAACAGTCTACAAATGATTACAAATTTAACTAACTCCTCAAGGATAATATTTGAACTCTTCTTATAATAGGAACTTTAATCACTCCTTGATTTAAAGTATGTGATCCCCTATATCCCTAAAATTAAGGTCCTTGGTTCTAGGAACCAATGCCCTTGACAAATTTTGTTCCTTGGATCAATAGTTCACACGGATGAGCTAGATAGGGTGTTTGGAATTCCTTGTCAGGTTCTAGAATAAGATGAGAGGACAAGATCCTTGTTTTTCTCAAAGTAAGCTAAAGTATAATTACTCATGTGGCTTAACCTACTAGAGTCAGTCTTGCATACACACACATTTATCATGAAATCAAACATAAATAATCAAGCACAAGTCATGTAATTAACCAAGCTCAATTCATTCACCTTTAAGTGAAAAAACCATACTTTTATATTGATTGTGGTCAAAAAGTGAGTTTTTGAAGTCAAGGGTAGGTAAAAAATAGTCATGGATGGGCCTCATGGTCTACAATGTATAGGCCCATCACGAGGCTAGACTCCTCTTCGACTGTTATTGTTTCCTCCAAATAACATAAGTCTTTTCGTTCCCAAATATACACATAGGCCAAAGCTTGTCATGAAATGTGGAATGTGGAGTGTAGAGATAGACTCTACTCTGACTCCCTCCTTTCCTTTTCATGACAACAACCTCCACATGATTCAAATCTCCACATAGCCCAACCTCTATGTACCTTTTTCCTTAGCCTTTGTCATTTCATGTGGAATTTGGAGTGAAAATATATTACTTCCCATCTTATGTATCCTTAACTCCACATGCACCAAGATTCCTAAGGAATTATTTACAAGCCTTCGATCAATATTGTAATAAGGTATTAATAAAGGGTTGCAACCACTAAACATGCAACTAGAGCATTTAACCTAAAACATAAAGGTCATTAAAATTAAACCATTTCTCAATTAATGATCCATTTCATAACACCTAATTGATAGGAGGTTTTTTGGTCCCCAAAAAATTATTGGTGGAGAAGGTAGAGACAATATCCTCCACTTGTTTCTTTAAATCCACTGTGATTCCATTAGATATGAAAGTTTATTTCTTCTGACATGTTTCAATTAATCTTCTTGTTTTACCTTTTCTCTATTGCTATGAAGAATATTATGTTTCTCTCTTAATGTGCTTTGATGAGGTAGGCCTTAACACCTTTAACCAAGAGATATTTTTTTCTTTTTTGTATAAGGTTGCATCCCTATAAAATGTGTAGGGATTGTGAAACATCACTTCACATCCATCAAGAGGAATGGAATCACATTTACTTCCTCATCATAATCAACATTAATGGAAAAGTTGATTTTACATCTTCTGGTGATTCTTATGGAAAATTTGTCTTGTATCTACCTCAATTATCATGGTTGTACTAGATAATAAATATCTATACCAAACTCATCAATTAAGGTTCCATAAATCAAACTTCATTGAGAACCACTATCAAACATATAATTTATATTATAGTTCTCTTAAAATTTTATTTGGAATAGTATAATTTTGTCTTCACTTGAACTTAGTTGTCACCATGTGGTGCAAATTATAGTTTCATCCACATCCAAGGTGCTTCCTACCACTATTTCTTTCATCTTGGGAACTATCATTCCTCCTTCCCAGGATTCATACCATTTTGGATGTAGTTTTGGATGAAGATTCCAATATTCTCATCTATATACCCATATACATCACAATTTTTGTAGTGTTTCTAGGTATCTTTCCATCTCTCAGTTGTGGTAAAAATCTTCTTATTGGTATCTTACTCACCCTTTTGTTGTCACCCCTCCTTGAATTCCATTGCAACATAAATAGTTATCTTACTCACCTCATATATGATTTTCATATTCAATAGTTGCAATTACCTTCATATATGTCTCAATAGGCCACCAAGGTATTTCACTAATATCCCATATACTTCCAAAGAGGTACACAACATGATGGCTTGCTTATGAAATTCATAATTGTATTTCACTTTGTCCTTGATCTTGCTAGAGGTATTTTCATTTCTTGAGTTGATTCTTATCATAACTTATGAGATAGAACTACGAGTTCAAATATTCCTTTAAATTCTCCCATTTTGTAACCATGGACTTCTTTCCTTTCCAAAAGGAATTTGCATAGCCCTCTGACCATTATAAAGCATGTCCAATCATTTCTAGTTGGAAAAAGAGATCCTTTGTGTTTCTTTTATTTAATAAACATTGAAATAGACCTATTGATGTTTCAACCAACTCTTCAGTTTTTCATCATTAACTTGACCATAAAATTTGGTATTTAAAGTTTTTATAACCCTTAATGGAGTATTTGAAGACAAAGGAAAAGAGTCAATATTACTTGAATTTCTAGACGATTCACCCTTGGGTTGTTATGTAATTTCACTTATGCACTTAGTACTTGAGTCATATCTCTCTTCATCCTTCATATCTTAGTACTTGCTTCATATGTTACCATCTCAATTAGTATAGAAATGCTTTTCTCAAATCAAGTAAACCTGACTCTATGGTTTTATTTCTGTTGTTCCTCATTATAAGTTCTCGTACTTTTCAATTATCTACTTCTTCCAAGACCTTGCAACAATGGCTTTCTAATCTTTTGGTATCCACTATGGGTGTTTACCATGTAGATTGTTCACCAAGTATTCTCTAACTTGGGATTTTATATCAATATGATCTATAATATCTTATCCTTTGGTCTAGTTGATTCACCAACAAAGACCTTAATTAATTTTTTGGAAGTAAAATTTATTTCATTGATGTTTTCTATTTTCACTATGCATTAATTGTTACTATTCATTACTTGCAGACTATAATTTAAATGAGAAAAAAAAATGTTGAAGAAACCAATCACATACACAATAATACAAAAAAAGATTTTTACCATGGAAATGAATTTGGAAAATGAGAAGGAAATGGTCTTTGGTTAGCTCTTTTAATTCTTGGGAATGGTTACAAATATAATCTATACATTCTTTAATATATATTTTGTGTATTCTTACTCCTTGTGTTATGTTTTGCATATTGTACTTTTGGCTCTGAGATAATCTTTGTTCCTTGTGGATGGGATCGTACACTCATTTTTGTCCCCTTGGTCTAGGAACAAACATCTTGTTATGATTCTTTAGTCTTTCCACTTTTGAATTGTTAAATTCCCAAGCTTTCAAGATTTCAATTCCCATTCCAATGACCCTATTCTTGTCTCAAACATGTATCTTTATTATCTCTCTTCATTATTTCCTTTCTCCTTTAAAGGACAGGAGACTCTAAGTGTCGTAACCTCCTCTTCATCGCTTTATAAGAATCCCCTAATTCTTCCAACAAAATTCCCAATGTAGATGTTTTATGTAAATGAGTTTTGTAATGTCCCCCAACCCCCATCGAGGGACATTACGGTGCGGAAAACTCATAAAAATGAAATATTTGCTAACTAAATAAATTCTTGTATAGCTAACCGATTTCTTGTAGCTTACAACTACAATTTACAACGAGATTTAATTGCTAATTGTTACCATTATTTAGATGCATCTACTGTTAGAAAAGTAGGTGTGCTTGTTTAACCATAGACAATATAGCAATATTTTCACCCAACCATAGGCCGAAGCCACCCCCGAGCACCTTAACCATGACACAGAATAATTCTGGAAGAAAACCCTAGGCCTAATAGCCAATCAATGTAGCATACCTCTCTCCAGAGCTAATGCACAAGGAAGAAATTCCAAACCATAACCAAGAGAAATTCCAAGCCTAAAACCAAAAATACAAGTTGTAGTAGCTGCATCTGCAACTACTCTCCAGACTTTTACACTTACTAAATTTTTGCAGTGCGCACTATATTTCTGCAGTTGTAAGTTTTGTGTGTACAAATGAGCTCTAGCATCCTGTATTTATATTTCTCTTCTTAGTTGTCTAGTCCGACTTCTCTTTCTAAAGGCTAAAAACTCAATATTAAATTATTTTCTTTAGCTGAATTGTCTTCTAGGGTTATATCCAATGCTTTAGGGTTTCTTCTTTCTTCCCGGAATATTCTATTCTTGTCAGGGTTACATGTGGAGGTTAATACCTACCACATATACTATAATATCAACACTCCCTCCTAGCTAGGGAGGTATTGAAGGAAATGGTCTTGAGCACAAACATACCATTCAACTGGTAGCATCATCATAGCCACTCAGACTATCTCATGATTAAATCATGAGCACCATCATTACTATCAATATCATCTGACATCATCAACTGCATCATCTCTTTAMGYCATACTCTATCTGAGTAATGATGTTGAATAAGTCACTCACTCCACAAAGTGATATAAGAACTATTCTTCTAATCYAGACATGTGTCCTAGAAGAATAATTGTTCCAACAGATGTTGGAAGCCACACCATGGGATACAAGGACTATTCTTCTAATATGAACATACGTCCTAGAACAATAACTATCCTGGACCATACACTGACTATCCATCTAGCTGGTAATCATTTTCAACACTATTGATAGTATTCATGGAAATCAGAACAATGCCATTCAATAGAACACAAATGTGTCTATCCATAGTAGTACACAACTACTATCCAGTGGTATACAACCACACCAAGTAGCACACAACTACTTTATAAGTGACACATAGTCACAAACAGTGGAACAAATCCAACACAATGGCATACAACTATTGTCCAGAGACATACTGTCTCCACAATGATCATATCATTCGATATCAACCTATATAAAAATATCATGATACAAACTAAGTCATCTGGGCCATTCTTCCACTCACATCTGCGAGATCTGGAAGAGCATCTTCCCTCATAAGGTAAAACATCAGCCATGGGCTATCTGGACTATTCTTCTCAAGCATAGAAGAATTATTGTCCCTGATTTTTGAACCTGGACCATTCACCTAAGTGGGCCATTCTTCCAGCACTAATCATAGTGCAACCTGGAGAGAATGAGTCTACCCTAGGGAATGACTGTCTAAACCATTTCCCGAGGAAATGACTGTCCTGCACCAACCTCCAAAATGGACCATTCTTCGAAACTCCTCACAATTGTGAACTTCGAAAGAATGACTGCCCGACGAGGTAGACCATTCTACTTGACCACTACTCAGAGTGACTTCCAAGAAGAATGACTATCCTAGACCATTCCCCCACACTGTCCACAAGGGGAATCGTTGTCTATGGTACATCAGAAATCTATTGAATCATTTTCATTACGAAGATGATTGTCCAATCTGGACTATTTTCGAAACTGGAAAATTCATGTCCATGAGAAATCTCAAACCACTTTCCGAATTGGAAAGGAAATGCTCATCCTGGACCATTTTTCGAATTGAAAAATGATTTTCCATAAATCAATAACACATCAGTGCTCCCTCCCAACCTAGGAGTAATCTCTTCCTTTTTCAATAAGGAAGTCGTCTCCATGAGCCCCAACTTGTTTCTTAAGTACGCAAACTTTTCATCTCGGATAGAGGCTTTACCAAAATATATGTTATATGCTCATCTGTGGAGATATATTGGAGAACCACTTCTCTTTTCTAGACTTCATCATAGNCCTGGACCATTTTTCGAACTGAAAAATGATTGTCCATAAATCAATAACACATCAGTGCTCCCTCCCAACCTAGGAGTAATCTCTTCCTTTTTCAATAAGGAAGTCGTCTCCATGAGCCCCAACTTGTTTCTTAAGTACGCAAACTTTTCATCTCGGATAGAGGCTTTACCAAAATATATGTTATATCCTCATCTGTGGAGATATATTGGAGAACCACTTCTCTTTTCTAGACTTCATCATAGAGAATATAAATCTTGATCTCAATGTACTTCGGTCTATCATGGAGCACTGGTTTTCTTTGAAGGCTTCATATAGCTTTGATCATTACAATATATCATGGTTGAGTTTAGTACTTTTGTTTCCTGCTAGCTCATGACATCATGGCAAAGCTCAAATTGAAACATATCCAAGTG
>JASDQU010419265.1:0-10210 GCA_032191745.1 Picea mariana
TACAGTCTGAGAGGATATCCTTCGTACCCTTAAAGAGAACTTGGTCATGGCATAGAATAGAATGAAGGAACAAGTAGATCAAGGTCGCTCCGAACGTCAATTTGCAGAAGGGGATCAGGTGTTTCTGAGACTGCAACCATATAAGCAAACTTCCCTCAAGGCCGAGCATTGTTAGAAGCTAGCACCCAAATTCTATGGTCCTTACACAGTTCTCAAGCATGTGGGACAAGTTGCATATCAATTAGCTCTGCCCATTCAGTCGAAGCTAAATCCTATTTTTCATGTTTCATGCTTGAAGAAGGTGATTGGAACCGGGTGCCAAATTCAAACCAACCTTCCAGAGTTAACTGAAGAAGGATCCATTTGGCTACAACCAGAAGTAGTTTTGGACCAGCGTGAGTGTCGCCTGCGTCAGAGAACCATCAAGGAAGTGCTAGTACAATGGAAATATATGACTCCAGCAGATGCCACTTGGGAACCAACTACCATTCTGCAACAGTTTCCACATCTCAAGCCTTGAGGACAAGGCTGTTTTTAAGGGGGCGTACATGTTAAGGTCCTAACCCGCACATAGTTAGATCAATGTATTCAGATGTAATAAAGGTCAATATTAATAAGGCCTTTCAATAAAATAGAATAAGGCGGATGTAAGAAGACCTAATAGAAGCTTTCGCTTCTAGAAGGATCTTCCTCTAGATGCTTCTCTTAATAGACATATTTAGTATAAATAAGGGGCGAGGGTATGAGAAACCTAGCTTGGAGATTATTGTAACAGAGCACTGTTCGACTGGGGGTTTCCCCCTCGAAGAGGCCTGTGAACATTGCTTTCTGAATCAAAGTGCTTTTTCTATTGCTATTTCGTATATCATTTCTGTATATTGTGAAGATTATGCTGGATCTTTTACTGTTATTCTGCCATTTCTATCATTTTATTTATGTTCGGCATATTTTATATATCTGGTATCTTGCAGAGGAGCTAGGAAGGACTGTAGTTCTTTTCAGGTAGAAGCTTGAAACAATAGGGGGTTGATGCCTCCCTTCAAGTTGGTGCTTGAAGAATTCAGGGGGTTGGAGCCTCCTTTCAAGTTGGTGGCTGAAGAACTAGGGAGTTGCATATTCCTTGAGTAGGTGCTTAGAAAAGGAAGGGGATTTGTGTCTCCTAGAGTTGGTGCTCTAAAAAGGATTGGTGTCCTTCACAATCACAACTTGTTGTAATACAAACATTGTAATTCTTATTACTGATAAATAAATTTTTTTTTTTCATTGTTAATTTATTGTTGTGGTTGATTTTTTTTTAAAAGAACTACTAATTGGATAAAAGGTAATACTGATTCACCCCCTCCCCCCTCTCAGTATTTCCAACAGAAAGATATGCATCAGAAGATCACCAAAATATTGGATCAAATCATCAGGAGTCAAAGACCATCCAATGACAGATCTGGAATATGATACAATCAAGTACATAATGAGAAAGGATCGAGCTCCAAGACAACAAAACAAAAAACATAACAAAGAAGCTATCCAGAGATTGTCATAGATTTTGTCAAGAAGGAAGAATGCAAGCCCTCAAAGAAGAACATTCAAGAAATAAAGAAGACTCAAGAAGACGAATTCAGAAGGATTGCATCACAAAGAGGATCATCTACTCCCAAGTATCAAAGGTTCTTTTATGGTCATTGTTTTAATTGTGCTAATTTTGGACATAAAGTTGTAAACTGCATATCCTATGCCAAAAACTGAAGCAACTATGCGGGGTACTTAAATAATAGTTATACCATAAAATATTATGAAGCATACAACATAAACCAAAATAGTTTTGGTTCATTTATCAATGAAGTAGAATGCTACAAATGCAACAATTTTAGACACATATCGAAGAATTATACATTGAATTTTCCACCCATGGAACCAAAGAAGAACATTAACAATCATATATTGGAACCACAAGAGACATGGAAAAGAAAGCATACTCAATGCTCGCTTGCTCTATAAGCCCAACACATAAAATATAATTGGTATGTTGAGAGTGGTTATTCAAATCATATGACAGGTGACAAGAACAAGTTCCTAACTCTGAAGAAAGAAATAGATGGATCAGTTTCATTTGGAAATAATTATTCAGCTAAAATTATAGGTAGAGACACAATTAAGTTTGGATGCAAAGATGCCATTGTAGAAAATGTTCTACTGGTCGAAGATACGAAACACAATCTGTTGAGTGTAAGTCAAATGTGCGATCAAGGACACACACCTTAGTTCGAATCAGAGAAATGCGAAATTAGGAAAGAATGATCAAGCAAGTTAGTGGCGACGACGATAAGGAATCTGAACAACATATATGGTTTGAATGAAATTGGAAAAGAAAGATGTTTCTTAGGAAAGGAAAATTAAAGTTGGCTTTGGCATAGAAGAATGGGTCACATGAACTTTGACTATCTCTTCAAAATCAACAGAAAGGAAGCAGTAAAATAAATGCCTAAAGTTTCAAATCCAACAAATACTCTATGTAAGCATTGTCTACAAGGAAAACATACCACGACCAAGTTCAAATCAAAGGAGTACACTACGACAAAACCATTGGATATTGTGCATACTGATCTATGTGGACCGATGAGAACAAAGGGATTAAATGGTGAACAATACTTCATGCTACTAATTATGACTACACAAGAATGACTACAATTTTCTTTCTCAAGAAGAAGTCAGAAGCATTCAAAAACTTCAAGATATACACATAGATGGTTGAAACAAAGACATGCTCGAAAATCAAAAGTTTGATATCAGACAATGGTGGAGAATTTACATCAAAGGAATTCATGAACTTTTGTGGAAAACATGGAATCAAAAGGAAATTCTCGCATCAAAATGGAGTGGCTGAAAGAAAGAAAAAAATAATACAGAAAATGGCCAGAACCATGTTGAAAGTTTCCAAGTTGGGTGACATATTTTGGGCACAGACAATACATACAACGGTTCATATCCTGAATAGAGGAATTCTCAACAATAAAAATGATAAGACTCCCTACGAGCTATGGAAAGGAAGGCCGGAAAATGTGAAGCATTTTAGAGTATTTGGAAGAAAGTGCTATATCAAAAGAGAAGATGACAAGATTGGAAAATTTGGTTCTCGATTTGACAAAGACATATTTGTTGGGTACTCAAGCAAGAGCAAGGCATACAAATGTTTCAATATGAGAATCAATAGAATAGTGGAAAGCATTAATGTACATATTGACAAGACAAGTGTATGAAAGGCCAAAGAAGAAAGCAAAGACATAGTAGAGCAGGAAGGAGAAGAGGATTTGAAAGAAGAAGTAGAAGAAATAGAAGTGGAAGAAAAAGAAGAGCAGCCAAAAGTAGAGAAAGAGGAAGATGACCAACACAATCTTCAAATATCTCCCAAAACTCCTAGCCGACGAATGTAGAAAAATCATCCACCAGAATAGATCATTGGGAATAAAGATGCAAGAGTTGAAACCCAAATAAAATTATGCTCACCAGAACAAAGGCATCTAGCACTGTTTTCCACAGTTGAACCTAGTAGTTTTGAAGAATCCAACACTGATGAACACTGGATCAAGACTATGGAAGAAGAATTGGATCAGATAGAGAAGAATGAAACATGGGAACTTGTTCCAAGGCCTAAGAATAAGAACACGATTGGCACAAAATGGGTATTCAGAAACAAGATGAACGAGGATGGACAAGTAACCAGAAACAAAGCAAGGTTAGTATGCAAGGGATATGCTCAGGTTGAAGGAGTATATTTTGAAGAAATTTTTTCCCCAGTTGTCAGAATGGAAGCAGCCAGACTGATCTTGGCTTATGCATGTTCTGAGAAAATCAAAGTATATTAGATGGATGTAAAATCAACCTTCGTAAATGGAGAACTAGAATAAGAAGTTTACATCGAACAACCTGAAGGATTTCTACTGTCAAAAAAGGAATATTATGTTTCAGATTGAAGAAGGCACTGTATGGACTCAAACAATCCCCCAGAGCATGGTAGTCAAGATTGGACAAGTATCTATAACAACAAGGGTTATGAAAAGGAAATGAAGACAACAATCTCTACATAAAGGTAAATCAAGATTTTATATTGATAATTGAAGTTTATGTTGATGGCATGATTTTTGGAAGTGATGATGACACAATGAGTCATAAATTTTCTAAAGGCATGCAAAATGAATTCAAAATGTCATTTCTTGGTGAGTTGTATTTCTTTTTGGGACTCCGCATATGTCAGTAAGATAAAGGTATTTTCATTTCCCAGACCAAGTATATCAAAAAAATGCTAAAGAAGTTTGGAATGGTAGATTGCAAGCCCGTAAGTACTCCCATGCAGACTAGTTGCAAATTGAGTAAAGATGATAAATCCAAGAATGCATATAGGAGACTGTACAGATTGTTGATTGGCAGTTTACTCTATGTGACAACATCGATACTGGATCTGATGCATGCATTAGGAAAAGTTGCAATATTTCAACCAACACCGAAGGAAGCACATGTTATGGCAGTAAAGATAATATTTAAATATCTTAAAGCAATAGAAGACTATGGATTATGGCATCCAAAAGGGATTGATCTATCTCTAGTTGCATACACATATGCGGATTGGGAAAGAAGTATTTATGATAGAAGAAGTACACTTGGAGAAACCTTCTACTTGGGTGATTATCTGGTATCCTGGTTGAGCAAGAAACAATCTTCAGTATCATTGTCCACAAAAAAAGCAGAGTATATTGCAGCAATAACATGTTGTACATAGGTCCTTTGGATGAAGCAAACTTTGCAGAGCATACAGGTGGAATATGAAAAGCTTATTCTGATATTATGTGATAACACCAGTTCTATAAGTATCTCTAAGAATCCAGTGATTCATTCCAAAATGAAACACATTCCGATCAAGTTTCAATTTCTACGAGAACAAGTTATAGAGAAGAACATCAAGGTAGAGTACATTGGGAGAAAATGATAGATTGCAAAGATCTTCTCCAAACCTCTTCCGAGGGAGACTTTTGAGTAACTTCGACAGAAAATTGGAGTAGTTTCAACCCCACAATGATCTACACGACATTTGGCACAATAAGACAGGGGGAGATAAACATTAATCATGAAAGACTTGAATGCTTTTTATATAAGAGATTTACACAAGGAAACACCATGAAGAGAAACATCAGTAGAGATCAGAGGCTTACAAACAGAGGGAGCATCCCCAAGGAGAAGTCACCTATTTCCATTGATGTCAAAGGGGGAGAGAATAACAAATGAATGGAAACAAAGATAAGAGGCATGAAGATAGGGGGAGCCATCATGAGCATGAGTGTTTGTCATGTCTAAGTGTTTCCATCAATACCAAAGGGGGGGATTGTTGAAAGATTAGTTGTTGAAAGATTGGTTGTCATTGATGTCAACACTTGAACAAGAATTTAACAAGTTGCATGTGAAGTTTAAAAATTGGATGTCAATTGCATGTCATTAACAAGACATTATGAGTTGGCCCTAACTTAAGAAAAGGGTAAATTCTAAAAAAAAAGAGCTGATTTTAGAAAATTCTCGGATGAATCTAAAAGTGACCAATAACTAAGAGATAACTAGAGTGACACTTTTTGTCAACTCACTTTTTTGATTACATGAATAAACGAAGAGATAACTGATAATTAAAAATTAAAAAAACCAGCAAAAACACTAAAACTTGAATTTGAGGCATCATATGAAGGAATTTGGCTCTCGAAAAGTGTCAAAATGGATTTTGATTTGAAGGATCAGATCGACACAACAATGAACTCTTAGATATGAAACTCCTTGTAAAATTTTAGCCCAATCGGATAGCCGAGTCAAAATTTATGACTCTCCGAAATCCCTACATTTTTTAATGAGATCCTCATTGGAAACACATTATACATAGAAGAGTCAATTGAATATTTTTGTGTGGATATAGGTTGGCAGATCTGAGGCATTCATACGAAGGAAACAAATTTCAACAAAGAGAGAAGTTTACAGGAGCCGAGTGTATGGAAGAAAATTTACTACAATAATGTCTATAAGGTAATTCGCGAGTTGCAGAAGGGAAAAGTGCAGACATCCGCAAGCAGGTAGTGTATAGGTCGCAGATTTGTAAAGAAGACAAGAAGAAGATAAGAGATATAATCCACTAGGTCGGCTATAGTTTGAAGGTATGTCTTCCTGTGTATGTTAGGGTGTGTATTATGAAGAAATCAGGTACATATGTGTCTTAGTGATTCATAAGCATTTGATTTGGAGAACTGTCTTGTGGATCTTGGTATGAGGTATGTGTGGTTGCAGTCTTGATGAGATATATGTATCAATAGAAGCAACATAAATATTAGAAACAACAACAACAATAGGTTATCAGTTACACTAAAAATGGTAGTGACATATTGGTCTACATTTATATTTTAGGGCGGTTGGATGGGGAAAGGAAAGGGGGTTGTAGCCTCCTTCTGGTTGGAGCCGGTAAATCAGGGAGTTGGATATTCCTTCAAGTTGCAACTTGTGAATAGGGGGTTGGAGCCTCCTTCCAGTTGTAGCTAGAGAAATAGGAAGTTGGTGCTTCCAATGAATGTACTCTTTGATAAATAAGAAGAACATTTTATGGTTTTCTCCCGCATTGGGTTTCCACGTAAAATTCTGGTGTACTGTGTTTATGTGATGTTTATATATTGAATTATGGTGTTGATGATATATTGAGTGATAATGATAAACTATTGAACATTATTGGAGGTTTTATATTGTTGTTAAAATTAACAATTGTGATCATTATGATTCACCCCCCCTCTCACTATTCCAACACTAGAGGAGGTATTCATAAGTGTGAAACCTGATGTATCACATTTTTGTGTATTTGGTCAATTTATAGAATATAGTCATGTGTTTGAGGAGAAAATAACTAAGTTGGAACCATCAAGTACCAATGGTATATTTTTTGGATATAATGAGACTTACAAAGCTTATATGATCTACATTCTAGCACAATGAAATACTGTGGTGAGTTGATATATGAAGTTTAATAAGGATGTGAGGTCCTCTAGTTCACAAATGTCTCTTTTAGAGATTGAAGGGAGTGAAGAGGTTGTTGTTCCAGAGGCTAATTTAGAGGTTGGAGAAGAATCATATCAAGTGTGGATGAGGTGATATTAAGGATGGATATATCCTCACCTTCCACTTTAGCATGTAGGAATATGAGATGGCTTACTGAGACATTGCAGGATGCATAGGAGAATGTAGGAGCATTCATATCGTTGGTGAGGGTGAGTATACCTCTAGGAGAAATGCTAACCATATTACATTGGATTATTCTTCTTGTGAGCCTTACAATTGTTTTGAGGAGATAATATGTTATACATTGATGGATGAGTGTATTTTTGGGGGAATAGTTCCTTTCTAAGAGCTAGTGGTTGATTCCATGACTGTAACAGGTTCGTATTCGCAATTGGTAGGTTTGGTTGGGTTGTAGACAAAGCAAATTGGTGTTGTTGAAAATAATTTACTTGTAAAGAGGGAGTGTTATCTTTTAGGATTACTTTGAAAGTGTTTACACCATGATTGATGGTGATTCATGTGATGTGGGGTTCATGGTGTGTTGATTACCCTTGTTTTTACCATGATGGACATACATGTTAGAGATAACTTACTCACAGATTTCCAGACCTTGTCTTTATGCTTATGTGGCATGCTTCCTTTGAGAATTTGAGATATGGAGGGCATGATGAAATTCTGCATGATGCACACATGGATATTTTATTTCTTGCTTGGAGGCTGATTCACCTTGGAGGAGCAACATTGGGCATCATGGAGGAGAGAAATGAACCCTAGATAGCATGTGTACACTTGGTTAATTGCATGGAGGATTGTACTTGATTAAGGAAACTTGGATTAATGAGTGATCATGTAGGTGTGGTGGACACATAGGTACACATGGGTTAGGAGGAAACATTGGAGCTTTGGAGGCTTTTGGAGGAGGAGCATTGGAACTTTCTTAAGGAACATTCAACCTTGGAGCCTTGCTTATTGGATGTGCATGGATTAGAGCTTGACATTGTCACTTGAGTTGGAGTGCTCTACATGTGGGCCTTGTTGATTATTTTCAACTTCGAGTAAGTCATTCTCCACAATAAAGTACAAGATGTTGGCAAATTCAGTTAACAGACAACAAATGCAATGCTTGTCATTGATGGCAACAGTGAAGATGACAGGCAAACAGAAGACAAGTTCAGAGAAGTGAATGATCGAAAGCAGTGAATGATCGAAGGCAGCGAATGAGAGAAAGGTTGAAGATGAATCTCTGATCGCTGAAGAGGGAGACAGATCTCAGCCATCAGATCCGAGCGCATGGTTTGACCACTGTTGGATCGAAGAGAACCTGCACGGTCTTTAAACTGCAAGGAGAAGTGTGTGTAATCACAATATGCAAATTCGCGATGAAATCTGAGCCGTCAAATCAAACTTTGATCTGGACCGTTAATTCCAGTCACTATCGAAGTATCGGGGATCGCGACTTTGAAATGTCAAAATCACTTGACAACAAGAACCTCGAAATCACGATTTGCGATTTCGTGATTTAATCACAGCCGTAAAGTTAGAAGTGATCTGGATCGTTGATTCTCTGCATGGAGTATTAGGGATCGGGACTTTGGAATGAAAAAAACACTTGACAACAAGAACCCCGAAATCGCGATTTAAATCGCAGCCATTAAGATAAGATCAGATCTGGACCGTTGATTTAACTTCTTATCGGAGTTTCGAGGATCGCGAACTCAAGAGGCAAAGAAACCAATGCATCAAGAATGCCGATTTTGCGATATGTGATATCGCGACTCAATCACAGCCGTTGAGTTAAGATCACATCTGGACCGTTGATCACAGCCCGTATCGGAGTTTCATGAATCGCGATTTCAAAAGGAAAAGAAACAAATGCAACAGGAACCCCGATTTCACGATATGCAATATCACGATTCAATCGTAGCCATCAAATCAATATTAGATCTGGACCGTTGATCAAACTCCACATCAGAGTTTCGTGAATCACATCATAGAGAGGCAAAGAACACAATGCAACAGGAATTTCGATTTCGCGATATGCGAAATCGTGATTTAATCACAGCCATTGAATAAAGAAATGATCTGGATCGTTGATTTGACCTCTCACGGAGTTTTGGGGATCGGGATTTGTAAGTGACAAAAACTATGAATGCCAAGAATGCCGAAATCGCGATGTGTGAAATCTCGATTGGATCTGAATCATTGGATCAAGTATTGATTGGAGGGTTACTGTTCTTTCTCACAGATTAACTGCTGAGTTTGGAATTTGTTAGCAAAATGGACTCATGATTGCAAATCAGTTAGCGTTTCAGGTGGCGATTCAGTTGCTTAGACAATTGTCGTCTTTTTGCCTAAGGAGTTGGGAAGTTGAACTGTCATGTTCAAGTGTATAAAAGAATATGAACGAGAATGTGTTGGGTTGGTTGTTCTGTATGTGAAAAAGAATGAAACTGTAAGAAAAGGAGAGGAGAGGATGCGCAGGAGGAGATTGAGTATAAGAGCAAAAGGATAGTAGAATGACAGAAAGAGAAAATGCAAAGCAGAATAACAGAATGAAATGAGAGCAAGATTTGATGCAGAGCATACCTGCTGAACAGACAGAGGAAGAGAAGAGCAGCAGAACAGTGTATAGAAGACCAGATTTACAGAACAAAGAAAGATTGGTAAGAACTGATTTATCTGTAAAGTTGAATGTTTATTTAGCCATTAATATTCTAGGGAGGTTGGGAGGTGCTCGGGAGGACTGTTGTCCTTAGAGGTTCAAGTGGGAGCTTGAACACAGGAAGTTGTAGCTTCCATCTGGTTGTAGCCAGAGAAACAAGGGTGGCAGGGTGGTGCTAGGGAGAACAAGTGTTCTCTGTTATGCAGGTTGGAGCCTGTGTAACTAGAAGTTGGTGCTTCCATCCAGTTTGTGCTGGAACATTCAGGAAGTTGGTGCTTCCATCTAGTTGGTGCTGGAATATTCAGGGAGTTGGTGCTTCCTTCTAGTGGGTGCTAGAGAAACCAGAGAGTTGGTGCTCTCAAACAAGTTGCAGCTTTTAAAACAGAGGTAGAAGCCTCACATTGAGTTGGTGCTCAATTGTAAATGATGTACAGAACTGAAAAAGACTGCCTATCATTTCGAAGAAGAAGAGGTTTTCTCCCTTTA
>JASDQU010419268.1:0-10210 GCA_032191745.1 Picea mariana
GATGTGGAAGTAAAATACAGGCCCTCCATACCTGACAATGTCAGACATTCGAAGGTATTCGAGGATGATCTCGAGATCAAGAAATTCTTAGAGATTGTTGAAGAATTTTCAGAGATGCATATCGACCAAGACTCTGCCTCGGAGGAAGAGCTTTATGGGGGTAATTTTTTGAATAAGATTGCAGAGTGTAACATTGTGCAACTGCCCACCAATGATATTCCAAGGGGACTGGTTCCTTTGGAAAGGATTTTTGATAGGAATGATGTGGCATTAAAGGGGAAGATCTCACAAGATGACGCTGATACAATTCAGTGCAACATCGGCACTAAGAGCGAGCCCAAGCTGGTCAAATTGTCAAGAAGTTTGACAAAGGAGCAGAGAGTTGAATATGCTGGACTTTTGAGGGAATTTGCGGATGTTTTCACCTGGACCTACGAAGACCTCAAAACATATGACACTTCTGTCATCGAGCATAAAATCCCGTTGAAAGGAGAGGCCAAGCCATTTAGGCAAAAGCTAAGACAGATCAATCCTATGTTGCTGCCTATCATGGAGAGGGAAGTGAAGAAGATGCTGCAGGCTTAGATCATCATACCACTGAGATATTCAGAGTGGGTTGCCAACTTGGTACCAGTAAGGAAAAAGAATGGAGAAATCAGACTCTGCGTAGACTTCAGAAACTTGAATAGGAGCTCACGGAAGGATAACTATCCCTTGCCAAAGATGGAACATATACTGCAGAAGGTAACAGAAGCATCTAGGATGTCCATGATCGATGGTTTCTCTGGTTACAATCAAGTCTCTGTTCTTCTTGAGGATAGGGAAAAGACGACATTTACCACTCCATGGGGCACATTCATGTATGCCAAGATGCCTTTTGGATTAATGAATGCAGGGGCGACGTTTCAATGTGCCATGGACATAGCTTTCATTGGGGAAAAAGACAAGTTTGTGGTCGTCTATCTGGATGACATAACAGTGTTTTCAAAATCTGATAAAGAACACTGTTGTCATCTCAGGAAGGTTTCCTGAAGTGTAGGAGCTTTGGCATTTCATTGAATCCCAAGAAATCTCTATTCTCCATGCATGAGGGAAAATTACTAGGCCACATAGTATCAGCGGAAGGAGTCAGGATCGATCCAAACAAAGTTGAGGCAATACAAGCCTTATCGGTCCCGAGGTCTAAGAAGGAGGTCCAATCTTTGCTTAGTAAGATTAATTTTTTGAGGAGGTTTGTGACTAACTTTGCTGAGAAGGTAAAGCTTATAACAACCATGTTAAGGAAGGGAATTGAAGTAAGATGGACTTCCGAATCGAGAATTTCCTTTGAGAAAATCAAGAAGGCCTTGACTGAAGCCCCTGTGCTTATCAGTCCCGATTACTCAAAGGATTTCTTTATTTTCTCCTTTGCCTCACCTGACACGGTGGCTGCTATTTTATTACAGGCAAACGAGATTGGGCTAGAACAGCCTGTTGCCTATTTCAGCCGAGCATTGAGGGATGCCGAAGTCAGGTATGACACTATGGAGAAGCAGGCCTATGCCCTGGTAAAGGATCTCAAGGCATTTAGAATCTATGTCCTGCAGTCAAAAATCATCGCTTATATCCCCTCAGTTGCTATTAAAGACATTCTTATTCAACCTGACATAGACGGAAGGAGGAGTAAGTGGATAGCCAAGATTTTGGAATTTGACTTGGAAATAAAGCCTACCAAATTGATCAAAGGTCAAGGTTTAGACAAACTGTTGGTTGAAGCCAATTGCCAAGCTTTGGGGATAAGTTTCATCAATGAATGTTAGGAATTCAACAGGGTCGGCTGTCTAACATGGACCCTCAAAGGGAGCCCCCATTGGCTCGATGTCCTTGGTATAAGGATGTCATATACTTTCTGCAAGAGTTACAGCCTCCAGATGACCTGCAAAGAAACAAAGCAAGAGCTCTGAAGCTCATGGCAGTCAGATACTTCCTTATCGATCAAATTTTATACTGGAAAGACCCCCTGGGGGTGCTTTTAAAATGCATGAATTCACAAGAGGCCGACAGGATCATGGTTGAATTTCACAGTGGCCTATGTGGAGGGCACCATTTCTGGAAGGCCACAGCCCACAAAATTCTCAGAGACGGGTACTACTGGCCCACCTTGTTCGCTGATGTCCATAGAGGAGTTAGAGCCTATATCTAATGTCAAAGATTTGCAAGAAAGAAACAACTCAAGTATTTTCCGTTGAATCCTGTGGTTGTATGAGTACCTTTCCAGCAATGGGGCCTAGATTTCATTGGAGAAATTCACCCCGCTTCCAGTGGGCAGAACAGATGGATCCTAACAACTACATATTTCTTTACCAAGTGGATTGAAGCTATCCCCACCAGGAGTGCTTCCCACAAGGTAATCATCGGATTACTGGAAGATCTCATCACAAGATTCAACTGCCCAAGTAAGATTGTCACTGATAATGCAACCTCTTTTAGGGTTGAGCTGTTAGCCAAGTTCTATGAGAAATTTGGGATCAAACTGATCCACTCCACCCCATATTATCCCCAGGGCAATGGTTTAGTAGAATCCTCCAACAAAAGCCTGATAAGGATCATCAAAAGGCTGTTGGAAGACAACAAGAAAGCCTGGCATTCAAGATTGAAATTTTCTCTATGGGCCGATCGAGTGACCACAAAGAGATCTATATGTGTCTCTCCTTTCCAATTAGTCTATGGAGCAGAGGCTATTTTTCCATCTCATCTAGCCATTCCTGTAGAAAAATTCCTCCAGGATCATCAGGAGGATCCTGATGACATGATTAGAAGGATTCATCAGCTGGTGGAGGTCCAGCAGGCTAGGGAGCAGGTAAGGGACAAAATTCAGGACCATCAGCAAAGGATCAAGCAGGTTTTTGATAAGAAGGCCAAGAAGGAAGAGTTTCAGATAGGAGACTTAGTACTAAAATGGGATGCTCCTAAACAAGATAAAGGCAAGCACGGAAAATTCGAAGCCCTGTGGATCGGGTCTTTCAAAGTCTCCGAAGTTTTCTCGAATAATACCTACAGGTTATGGGATTTGAAAGATAAAGAAGCTTTCAATGGCCCTATGAATGGGCATTTCTTAAAAAGATTTTTCTCTTGACCCGCACATGGCTCTTTCGCGGTTGTAAATATTGTTTTTTCTTTTCATCTTTAAGTTGTAAAGAAATGACCCCATAGCCCAACAGGAAGGCACTGGAGCTGCAAAATGAGTCCTTAGAGCATCACAGGGATGAATCTATCCCCCATGTAGCCTAATGTTAGTAACATTTATTGTCCGGGGTACAAGAGTATTCAAGTCTACAAGTTGCATGAGAAGCGCCCGAGCGCAGCACGGAAAAATATCGTTTCAAACTTCCACTAGAGTAAGTGGGTGAAATTATATTATCGATGGTCCAGATTCATCCATAAGAGCATATCGACGGATGACGGGAAATTGTGGTTAGAGGAGTTGCACCGAGATTATTGCAATGGATAGCACCCATATTATGTGCAAGAATGGATGGCAACCGTCCATCCCAAAGGATGCGTGGCGCGAGATCTAGCCAAGTCGGCATTTCGGCATTCGGGAGTTCAAAGGGTGAGAGTTCCATGTCATTCTACATCTCGAAACCCTGAACCCCAAAGCTCCGAAAGTGCTCAAAGTCGGGACCGCAGTATCACAGAGAAATCTCAGTCGTCTATCCACAGGGGACACCTGGCGTGCGATTAGGCTCCTCGCCATTTCTCCCATCATGATTTCGAGGCACAAGGAGCAGTTCCATCATATTCCCGATGCGCGAGGTGCTGGGAGTGTCCAGGACCCGGGCCCACAGCATCACCGAGTGAGTTCAAGACCGTCAGATCTAAGGGGACACGTGGCACCCAATTAAGCCATCTCGGCGTTTCTCTCATCATGATTCTGATAAGCAAGGATTAACTCCTTATTCATGAATGTCGAAAGCACCTTTAAGAGTAAACACAGGGTCACAGCCTGTGATCACTGGAAAATAAAGGGGTTTTGCAAAAGGGGCCAAAGGTGTCGGGTTTCAGTCACAGAGAGGCCCATCATGACCTCCAGGTGCCATTGGATCCGACCTCGATCCTGGTCTTCGCTTGGAGTAAATGAAGGCAAGAAGGGGTGGTTGAAACCTCTCCTCATTCATTAAGTGTGAGGTATGGAGGGTATGGCAAGCGGTCTGCTTGAGAGAGTCATGTGTACCCATTTTTCCAAAAAAGCCATGCCGAGTTCTCGACTAGTTGGAGGAGGTCTGCACACGCTAGCTCGACACTTAATGGATCAGCTACTCCCCTTGTAGGAGCCACGCGCAGTTAAGGTGGCATCTGACAAAGAATACCCATCAAAATTTGGCTGAAGGGACACCAAGCCTTGGATGACTGAGCACGCGGATTTTCTCTGAGTATATAAACTCAGTCTTTGTATTTTGTAATCTATCGATGGTTGAGCAAGGCTCCCGATTGTAAAGTTTTGATGAAGCGCTGGTCGCTCTGGTTAATGTATAAGGCATTTGAGACTTCTTACTTTATGGATGTCAGCCTCGTTTCCATCTTTTTGTTTACTGTGTTAGAACAGCTCAGAATTGGAGGATCTAGTCGAGTTGTAGCTGTTATAGGATGATGTGGGTTGGGTCACTGTAACAATTGCATTGTTTCTAATCGGTTCCTATGATTTTATTAGCACTGAACAACTTGGAATTGGAGGATCCAGTCGAGTCACCCCTCAGCTCCTTGAAGTTCTGGACCAAGAGGATCTTGGCTTTTGAGTTTTTCATCCTCAAGCTTCCGAAGGCCTGTCTCCCGAGGTAGTCTTGCTCACCCTTCTCAAAATTATTCCATCTACCACCCTTTAAGCACCTAGTGAAAGAAGTTGGATCAAGACCTCCCTTTCTTTCTACATACCAGGCCTGGTTTCCTGAATTAAATCTATATCTTCTCGAGTCTTTACCCATTCGATCACCCCATTAAACAAATTGTGACATAAAAATGATGGGCGTTGGGCTCTGCTCCTGCAAGCAATCCAGGAGTGACTTCTGACGCTAACAGGTTGCAGACACTGGAGTCTTGCAACCAACCCTACCTCTACCTCGAGTGAGACTTCATCTGCTTTGCAGATGTTGTCGAAAGGGCCGATAGTTATGGTTTTTTTGGTGCGTTGTTGAAGCGTTGAACCTTGGGTCTGCCCCTATGCCAACAAATGGTTCCATTGCGGGGACCTGAATTTGTGATTGCTGGGAACTGAGGAAAAGAAAGAAATATCTGTGTAGATCTACTACTTGACTTGCGAAGCTATGTGGTAAGAAAAGATGCAGAGCTGAAGAAAAGAGGTAAGATCTGAATGCTTTGTGCTCTGAAAGAGTTAAGAAAAGTGAAAATTTTTAAGATTTGAAAGCTTTGTGCTCTAAGAAATGTAAGATAAGTGGAAATTTTTATTTCAAAAGTATGGATCTATGTATGTTTGATAAATTGTTTCCTAGATTTAAAAGTAGGGCACAATTAGAACAAAGAAGATTTGCTATGAATAGATCTGATGGAAATAATGAAAGGTATGTTCTTCCTATGCATAGAAAGAATGTTTGGACTAACAAATGACTGCAGGATCCTAGAAAGAATTTTTTGTAAGTTAGTTATTGTGATCCTGGTTTGCAGTACATGAAAGGTTGGGGATCATTTAAGAGAAAGCGAGGATTAACTCTTTGTTACAGTTGCAGAAGACCAGGCCATCTTGCTAAGGATTTCCCTGATAGAAGACCTAGTTGTTTTTGTTGTAAATCTGTGTACCATGAAGTTTTGGATTGCCCTAGAATGATTGCTAATCTTGAAAGAATGAACATGAGACCAGAAAACCCCGAGGAAGGCCAAGAAAATGAGACCATGACAGAACCCCAGAGAGAATCAGAGAATGTATTATTACAAATGAAAGAAACCCTGAACGATCATAGAAATATCAACTTGCCAGAAATCTTCAAAGAAAAAGAACTTATAGAAGCAAGAATAGGAGACTTTGACATAGACTGTGTTTTGGATGAGGAAACACAGGTGAATGTCATGACAGAAAGAACCTGGGAAATTTTGGGAAGGCCTACTATGGTTCCTTCATTAAAAACAATAGGATTCTGTAGAGGAAAACTGATAACCCTATGTGGAAGACTTACCCAAACCTCTATTCATGCTCATGGAACTTCGACAGAGGAAGAATTTGAGGTTGTTAAATTCGTTGAGAACAACACCCCATTCACTATGTTATTAGGAAAAACCTGGATCGAGAGAGATCAAATACAGAGAAAAGAAGAAGAGGCCCTAGAACAAAAAAAACTAGAATTAAAAGATTTCATGACTAGGAGAATAGCGCGCTTGATAGAAGATCAAGAGGACAAGTCGAATCAACTTAGGACCAGAGACCGGGTTGTCGAAGCTAAAAAAACACAGGAAGACTTGAAGAACCTATCCATACAGGAAAGTAGAGCACCTACCCCAGACAGAAAAGAAGTATTCTCTTTGAACCTTTATGACATAATCTCATCAACGTGAAGTTACTATGTTGAGTATAGATAAGAATCATAATGGAAAGAGGAATACTAAGATGTAGACCAGAGGGAAGAAAGCTAGAAATCTCAGTAAGAAGAGAGAAAAGATAGAAAAGTTGCAAGAGGTTCCAAAGGAGACTTCGTAGAAGGTAGGTTTGAAAAACTGGAACTTCATCGGGATATTGGAACAACGCCATGTGGCACTTCGCCATGGCAGAGAAATATGACTGTTGGAAGCATTATAACCATTAGAACGACACCCCGAATGGTTAGAACAACAGTTATGGCCGGAAAGATTGCCATGGTGCCATTGGGACCATGTCGTAACAGACATAACTGCATTGATGAAGGTTTCTCACTCATTGGAGAGATCCGTTACACCACTGTCTACTTATTTCGTCGACTGTTGCACCGAGAATAATTTTTCAAATTGTATCCACACCAACGAGAGAACTCATTGTTTCTGTGCTGTGTTTACTAAGACTCTACCACATGTTGAACGATTATTCATCGACCTGAGTATCCGATATCGAGCGTGTATGTCAGACGAACTCAGTGCAGCTGAAAAGTGTGTAGAAGAAGTCTTAATCGATCTAATGGCCGAAAAACTAATGTCTGGAGGGATTCAAGATTCATCGATGAGAGGAGTGCAAGCCTCTCCGTTGACTTCTCATGGATTTGGACCATCTCGAGCCACAACCGAGAAAGAACCAAGCATCAAGATGACTTGGAAAATGTGAAGTTGATCCCATCTATCCTGCCCAACTAAATCTCACCCATGGCCGATGCGGTGAGTCGTGACAGTGTCCTTAGGGACTTTGATTACACCCCGGTTACTGCGTACCTCCCGAAGGGGATACGTGTAGTTCGAACCCAACTAGACAAGATCATGACATTAAAATTCAATGAATTAAACCTAGGGGATCACAAGAAACACATCATGCTCGCCCCTCACAGGTACTTGACTAGGACGAAGGGGAATAACTCGAGGATAATCCCCCAACCATGGAATATGAACCTCACGCAGTCCACTATCCTGAATGTAATGAAGATACCGCATTTTGGAAGGCACCAGGAAGTTAACACGTGCGTTAAGCTTCTGTTGTCATGCTACCATGGTGGCTATCTATGGCTAGACATATGCATCACCGTTGACCCAACGCTGATCCATAGGATCACTGGGTTGAGCATGCATGGACTAGACCCACAAGACTTCTACCCAGGGAAGGCTTTAGATCGCGCCCTAGCACAGAGGATTAAGGACACCTATGGCAATGTAGAAAAGGGGACGTGAGGCTACAAGGTAGCCTCCATACAGAATGGCGCAGTGTGCCTGGCCTGCCAGCTGATCGCAGGAAATCTAGTGAGAAAGAATAGACCTACGCAGGTCACAAGGTTTATTGTTGACCTTGCTGGAAAATGCGTAGAAGGACTACAAATGAATTGGGAAAAGTACTTAGTCAACCAGTTAGAACTGGATTGTCGTGAAGCTCAGGACCAGGGCTATGAGTTCCACTTTAGCTGGCTCCTGATCCTCANACGCTTTGGTATTCGATCGATATGGGAAAACAATGGCAATCGAACGCAGTATTCCATACATACTATCTCCATTTAAAGAGGGCCATTGAAGCTGTCCCTTGTATGACGTCGAACACTCTACACCGGTTCAGGCCACTGATGAAGTTCTGCGTAGATCGACACTTCATTTACACCACTGCATGTGAAGACAATAGTAAAGAAGAGCTTTAGTCATACTATAAGCTCACAGAATAGGACTTAGAAGAGATAACTAAGGACTGGCCTACAGAGCTCCTTATCCCTGTTGACCCCGTAGAGTTGTCTGATCCCAAACTAATTGGAAGCTTGGAGGCCACTCGCGAAGCACATGATAGACCTGGAACCAATAGAAGGAAGAAGATAGAGGAGGTATAGAACCTAAGCAATGCATAAGAAGAAACTACTTCAGAATCACCTGGAGGAGAAGGTAACAAAGAAGTAGATAAAGAAGAGAAAAATGGGAAAGAAAATCAACAGAAGCAAGGCAAAGTAACATCGCCTAGGGATCCCATTGATGAGACTAATCCATCTAAGAAAAGGAAGGTTTCCCCCACGAAACCTACCTCGCGGAAGAAATCCAGAGCTAGTAAGACCAAGTTGTAGACAATACTCACACTCGATGACTTCGACTTCATCATTGCAGCTATATCAGATGCCTCACAGGACCTCTTTCACAACACTAAAGCCAAACAAGTAGCCATGTATGATAGAATTGAGGGTGAACTCAGAGGGGTACAACAATCCCTTCACTCTAGCCACCCAATGTCCACTGCACCCCCGCCATCAGAAGAACTAGAGTTTGGAGACAAACCTACCCAACTCCATAGAATAGTTGATGCGACTGAAGCTCACCTTTGTTGTGCCCAAGAAGAAAAATAATAGGCCATAGTGGCCCTGAAGCAAGCACAAGAGAAATTAATAGAGCAACGCAGGATTGCGCAGTAGGAAAAGGCTACCCTCCAGTCAAAAATTGAAGAAGAGAAAGCACAAATCCAGTGAGAGAAGGAACAACTGCTCACCGAGTAGGTTGGATTAAAAGAAGCAGTCAACAAAGCACTCCACTTTGTGATGGGCTTAGAGAAAAAGAAGGAAGACCTAGTAGAGAATCAAGTAGCGAAGCTCGTTGAATCCATTCAACAACTTCAACATAGAATAACAGATCTAGAGCTACAGGCAGTGCCAAACACTCCGCAGGACGTACAAGATCAAAGAGAAGCAACTTCTTGGAGCACAGCTGAGAGAATCAAGACCTTCGCCATGAAATGTAAACAACTCAGTGATCGTAGTGCACAGACTTATGAATGATTTATTGAAGACCTTGAACTAAAGACACTGGAGTCCCAACTCTAGGAGGCAAAGCAACAAGCAAAAACGGTACAAGAACAATTAAAGCTCTTGTCTGCAGTTGAAAGAATGAAGAGATCACAGGAACAACACACTGTTCAACAACAAGTCCACACCATATCGAGAAAAGTCATGGAAGTGACTCAGAGGCTCCAACCAGTCCAGGATGCAGCTTGTCAACTGTTTGAGGAGATTGAAGGATGAGGAGGATCCCATCACCAAAGATTGGCTCTGTGGATCCCATATATGTTTCGGTAAAAATCCTCTTCGATAATCATGGGACCTCTTCGTCTATGATGTTCCCAAGGGAGTCTAAATGAACCAAAAATTGTTCGAGAGGGGTTACTGATACAGATGTAGTGANGATCGTACTAGTTGGTGATGAAATCCAACATTACGTGATCAAGTCGAGAAGGGGCTAGGATATGGTGGAATAGTTACAATTGTGACCTGCTTAACGGACTTTCACCTTGGTGCAAGCTTCCACGCAGTAATTGTGGATTTACCCCCCAAGGAGCCCGAGTGAGTTTGACCAATGTCTATTCCAGTTATAGTGAGACTTCCCTTCACCGTCACCTTGTGTAAGTACCTAAATATTATGGCAGCTAAAGACACCAATTCGCAGTGAGTCCCTGGGTGGGTACAGTCGACAGTCCGATTCGAAACGTATGGGAAGGGTAACAAGTCCGAAATCAACCCGAGAGGCTCCCACACATAATCGTGGGTATACCTTCAAGTGACCCCCAATATACGATCCGACCACTACAAACAGT
>JASDQU010419271.1:0-10210 GCA_032191745.1 Picea mariana
GTTAATGCGCCCATTAACGCAGACAGTCCTCCCACCGGACTCCAAATCTTGCAGTGGTTCGCAATGTTTGTTGTTTGTTGCAGCGGGGTGTTAGCAGAGCAAGCTCTGCAGCAGCTCCGGGTTATCATCGCTTCAGTTTTCTCTGTTCTTTTGATTTTCGTCTACAGCAGCCGGTGCACCATGACGCGCATTCGGGGAAGGCCAAGGCGGGGAGCGCCCTGGAAGCCTCGGCGTCCATCCATTTCTTGCTCAGCCTCGTCCTCTTTGGACTCCTCCTCTCGCAGTCACCATTCCCGCAGCAATTCCGGCCATCTCTCCTCCACATCGCTTCATGGGGAGCAGGATCACTCCCTCGCGTGGGCACTGGTACCCTATGCGGTTACTCCTCCCCCTCGTCCTCCTGGCGACCCTCCAGAGCATCCCCCCCACCCCGAACCCGACCTCCATCAGCCCTTTCACGGCGCAGGTCCTCTTCCCCGGGACGCTGCTACTCCAGAGCAGATGTGGGAAAGTCTGGCGGCACTGTATGATTTGGCGTTTGGCATTCGCCAGAGCGTGGACGACCTGAACTTCCGTCTCCAGGAAACGGATGTCAAGGTCGACACATTCCTTAACACTCTCGCCTCCCTGCAGGACTCCCTGCTCCCTAGTCAGCACGAGGACTCTCCAGCCCAGGCACCGAGTGCGACCAGGGGTAAAGCTATGAACGTGGACGTGGACGTAGGAGCTATGGAAGTGGACGTGGGAGCAACCTCGGGCAGCAAAGCTGATAATACTGTGAACGATGGGGTCCCCTACATAGAAGAGGAGCCGTGGACATAAGACTTCCAGCCCAAGTGGCCCGAGTACTCTCCGTATGTCTAGCTCATCAGTTAAGCTGCAGATACCAGAGGTTTATTTTGTCAATTTCTTGTTGTTTTTTGTTAAAGGTTTTACGTGCAATTAGGTAAATAAATGAACAACTTGATACTTATGAGTTCATGGACTGGTTTCCCCTCTGTCGGGGCAGTCCATTTACCTCAGACTGAACATCATGTAATATGTTCTGATACTCTGTTTTTGGGAGGTCTTTAATATATTATACTTACTTACAAAAAAAAAAAATTATATCATCATTATGTTATTATTTTTAATAATTATATAGCCTAAGTTGGTTTAATGGTTAAAAACATGTCTTATTATTACAAGTTAAAATCTATAGATGGATAGGACTGATTAACCTTAAAAATAGATTATTATTATTATTGAAATTTATGTGTATATGAAGTTTTGGTTTGATATTAATATAGATATTTTTGTATATAAAGTTTTGGTTTTTAATTATTTATGTGTTTGTGTGAGTTTTTATTTTTAGTCTTGTAAGTTTGAATGTTAATTAAATTTATTAAGATTATTGTTTGTAAATGTATACAATATCTGCACTCTATTTTTAAATAATCTTTGGATAACGATACACTAAAGATAACATAAACTCTAAACTATAGATTAAAATGAAATTTTCAACATAATTGAATTTCTTTTTAAATCATTTTGTAATTATACAATAAGAATGGGATGATGCACACGACGGGAAGGGGAGCTGACACGTCAACTTCCCAAACTCTCTTTTGTCCATTTAAAACAAAATAATGAAATTCTTTTGCATGTGTTCCCAAAGAAAAGTTTTACGTGGGGAAAAGAGCTGAACCCTGAGATTATATTCAACCATTGTCTGTCCCCCTTTATTAGAAAGGAGTTTTACACATCGATATCATAATCGTATGTCCACGGAGTTGCCTGGGATGCAAATTTTCGACACGTTTGAGTGGGATGCTAAGCTTTCTGTCTCAGGCTTCTCTATCTCTGGAATTGGAATTAGTTGAGACAGTCCATACAAGTAATATCAGATCGTAATTGATGGTTGAGACGTTGGACAAAACAGCGTAGTGGATTTGTCGATCAGATGCCTGCAACGAACTTCTTCCGCTCTGCAAACATCATAACCCATTTTATCTCTCTATATCTCTATCTGGCGCGCAAATTCCCATCTATAAACATCAAACCCCATTTTCTCTCTCTATATCTCTATCTGGCGCGCATATTCCCATCTATATCATACATGGAGTCGAAGAAACCAGACAAAACGATCTCCTCCTCTTCCTCGTGTATTCAGCCACAGCAAAGCCAAAGCTTAAGGTGCGTTTCATTCGGCATCTACAAGCCACGACATGGTTGCGACATTCACGATGCAATCGCCCACATGACCAGAGTGGCCGCTCTGCTTGAGAGAAGAAATAATATCAAAGTGGCCATTCTCAAAAGTCTCAAACATTCATGGGTATGAATGCATGCGATCTCATCTGAATCTTTTTATTTTTATTTTTAAGTTTTGTTATATCATTATCATCCGTATGCAGGCGGCGGTGTTTACACAGTGGAATGGCGAATCGGATGGTGATAACAGGCCGACCTTAAATCTGGCAGAGGTATATCGTTTTAGGGATTAATTTTCCTTTAGTGCGTATAATGTGATCATAGAAGCAGATCAGTTGAACTTAATTAACCGTCCTGCCCATCAATTTGGTTGTGTCATTAGGCAGGGTGGTTCACAAAGGGAATGGATTGCGCGGTGAAAATAGTAGAGTCGGGTTGGTTCCGGCTGAGTTCCCAGGAAATCAGCAGGGGCATTCCTTTTGCGCAGTTATCGTTGGGCGACATCGTAAGCTTGCGCAGAATGCACATATCGAACCGGAAGAAACAGGATCTGTTTTCATATAGCTGCCTCGCCATACTCAAGTCATACTTCTCTGGGCTCAAGGGCATACTCTCTTACTCCTTCTTTGACTCCCTGGACGCGACATGGATGATAGGGTTAGGAGTGTGGGATAGCGTCGAATCGGCTTATTTTCTGAAAAATAATCCCAAATCCAACCCGGCGTTGCCCTTCTGGAAAGATCTGGGAGCCAAGAAGCTCAAATACGACGTCTGCCAGCTTGTATATGTCACTTACCAGACTCCTTGCCTCCAGAATTCCAGGCCAGGCTTTCAATTATAAAAACTTAATTCCGTTAGCTCCGATAACGGCTAGTGGTATACTTACGCTTTTAGAGACGGAGCATGCAGCATAGGAAATTTTTTTAAAGGAAAGGTATTGTAAGTATATTGCCCACAGTCTTTTATATATGAATTCGCACCGTGGCGAGAGATTAAAAGAAAATATGGAGGAGACTCGAGTCATTTAATATGGGATAGACTTAAATTTTTATTTTTGGGTTTATTTTAGCTTGAGATGTAAAAAGTTTTATTTTTGATTTTTTTTAAAGTTCCAATTACTTTTTGGTTTAATTTTGATAATAAACATGATTTTAATACCTTTCATATTATGAGAATGGATGTGAATCATGATAAGGGTTTATGATTCAACACCCATTACTTATCTTTGGTATCTAAAGATTAATATTATCTATATTTTTGTTGGTTCTAATATGTCTCTTGATATGGTGTACTCTTTCACAACATAAAATCCATTATATAGATCATGTCTATATATTCTTATCACTTTGGCATATCTAACATCTTAAGTGTCACTTAATATAACTTTCCAAGAGAAACTGAACGACACATTATCTTTCTTTTAAATCCCCACTTGAATTCATGTGTTATTTGCATCTTTTATCCTTGTTGATATCACAATTGGCATGATGTTTAATGTCCATACATAATGTATTCTAATCTCACAATCCTATAATGTCATTTCCTTTGTTATCTTGCTTCCTTGTTTGGCTTTGCAAAATATGGGTGTAAATTGGGATGGCATTGAAACAATATTAGCTATATTCAGTACAAATGTGTGGTTCAATGACAATTTTGAGGAGAACACAATAGACATCAACTAATCCCAAAGAAGTAAGGTAATTTGTATTTCTTCATGTTCCCATATTCCATCTCTTTAAAAACATCTAACATGTTGGCAAATCTAACTTGATTATAGTATTGATATTAGTATCTAATAAATTAAAACTACATTAACTTTTGGATTAGTCAAGTGATTAAATCTTTCATTTTAATTGACTTCTTAAATTTCGTCTTTCTTTCCCTAAAATTTAGTCAAATACCCCAATATTTCACATTCCAATAAACATGGAGATTTACGAAGTTGCCCTGGGTATCCATGTCCCACATAAAAAAAGGATGATGTGGCATGCAGAATGAAAGAAGCAAGCCCATGCTCATCAATGTATGTATAGCAGTTGACATGCCACATCATCATGGAGAACACTTTTGAGTACATATTCTTCCTTTCATTACACTGAAAGGTGTACACCTATTGACAATGGGCATATTTAATAGGTTTTTAGTTCTTAGTGAGTTTTGTTTGGAAAGATTAAATATTGATGAAATATTCTTAGTCGTCCCAATAAATCAATGGTTGTGATTTCAACCACTAATTTCCTCACTATTATAAAGACATATGTTTACATGTTTATTTTTTACTTTTACTTGATCATATTTAAAATTTATTATGGTGGCTAGTTGATTGCCACATAAGTGATTAACAAAGATTAAGGTTTTTTTTACAGAATGGAGAAATGTGAATCCGCGTTTATTTTCTGAGCCAACCAAAACCTTTCAACTTTTACAAGCCACGAGTTTGTTGTTGTGCTAGTATTTACAGTATTTACATCGTTCTCACATGACAAGGTATTGTTCAATGTGGTGACTTACAAACCATGTTAATAACAAGAATAGATATTTACGCAGATCCTTCGACAATGACAAATTTGGCGCGCACACAACGACTATGGGGCTTTTCTTCATTGGTGGTTGGTAGGGTTAAAGGTTGTTCAAATGGTAAAGTGGATCTAACTTTATGTCGACGAAAACTCTAGTTAAGATTCAATACTTTTAAAAAACAATTTATTTTTACAAAGATCATTTTGATATGGTTTTATTTTAATTATAAAAGGGGATAAGAGAAGATCCAAAGGAAGGATTTTAGATATTGGTGTCGTAGAAGAATATATGAATCCAATGGGGGAGAAGCATGATTCACATGGTTAATAACAAACTGTTATTCTCTTGACATGCCTCTCTCATTCTAGTCAACAATTTTTTTTCACGTTATTACTAAAATTAAAATCAGAAAAAGAGATTCAATAACACAATAACAGTGAGGCCACAAGGGCTCACAGAAGTGAGGCTACTTTTACACTCTCTATATCAATTTGATAAATTGTATACAAATATATAGGTTAGGATATCCCCTAAGAGTCTCCCTCTTAAATATGTGGATCTGAAAACCACCCAAACAATATTCTAGCATACAATAGAAATCTATTCTAACAATTGCCTAAGTAGAGCATTTCAACATTAATATCTAACACACCTCCTTAATGGAGAAATGGATTTAATACAATGTCATCCGTCTTAGTCTGAGCTAGGTTTACAAACATTACAAAGGATAATTCAAACAAAACCTTAAAATTTGTTTCAACTCCATGTATGATTGAGTTTTTCTCTTCCTCTTTTTCCAGATTCTGAACCCTCTATGCATTTTCTATTTAAGTCTTCCTCTTTTGCTGAAAATTTGATGTTTCAACTTCTTATGCTAAATCTTCTTGTTGGAGTTTGTCTTCAATCTGAAAATTATTTCAAATTGTCCATGGTTGTCCTCTTCAACTTTTTCTTCCAAAAATTGTTTGTATGTGAACTGCTGCCACATACCATTCTTTGTTGTTTTCTCTTCACCATTGAGCTTTTGATCATCAATTTTCTGTGACATAAGTTCATAATAGAACTTGATTTATTCAAGGTTCCACTTCATAAAAATTTCTTCAATTTCAACATCTTCTTCTCCAATATCCATTGAGTTTTCATCATAAATTGTCTCAATTTTTGTATTTGTAATGCAGTCATATTCTTCTTTATTGACCATGCAGTCTTCATCATAATCTGGTTTGTTTATCCATTTTTCAATGAATTTAATCTCTGCATCATAATCTATTTTTTGTGTGCATTCATCACAATATGACTTTTCAAGCCATTTCCCAATAAATTTTAATTCTTCACCAACAATACATGGCACTGTGTGAGTGCTTGACTACATGTTCTTTATCTACAAATTCAGCCTCCTAAGTGAGGACTTCTTCTTCATCATATTCTTTACCAATAGAGCATGTTAGATCTTCTTGTTTAACTTCCACTTGGCTTATTTTTCCAAGAGGGTTGCCTTTCAATTCAACAAGTCATTAATAACACTTTTCTCTTTCATAATTTGTAGCCATTCTTCTTGTGAACAATGTTCTTCATAAAAAAACATGTTCTCATCATCATATATTGTTTTAATGACAATTTCTTCATTACAATCATCATTATCCACATGTGACTGACCACAGTGGGATTCGACGTCTCCACAATCAACTTATGAAGTTTCCTCATAAACATATGCACTCTTTTCACTATTTTTCATTTCTAAAATATCCCGTAACATTTTTTCATTTTCTATATAACCAAATTCATATAAAATATGAGACAAAATACTTGTATACTGAAAATATATAAGGATATTTTATCTTTTCTCTTATTGTGAGAATTGATCAAACCATTTTGAACAAATTTCCATAAATCTACTGAACCAAGTAATCCTTCCATTTTAAATTACCAAAACTTAAAATTTTTACCTGAGAAATATGGCAGAACTGACATTAGTCTTTTCAATATTTCACCGATTTCTTTATCATCCTCATTGATGTCCAAATCTTCATTATGATCTTCAAGTATAGGTTCTCATATGAAAGAACATCATACTCTTCATGTTGATTATTCCTCATGCGTTTCAACTCTTTCCGGGGTTGTTTAATTCTCCTTTGCTTACCCATGAGAGTAGACAAGCAACTTCACTCTCTTCTCATCTCACCCACAATTTCTAACAAGTAAAAATAATTTCTGAAATAGATGTAAGTACCTTCACGCAGACCCAGACCGCCTCTTACAGAATGCTAGCCTCAAATGGGTTACTTGGAGCCCAACTAGCGTAGATGACAAAATCGTCAAAGATAGTTCCAATATTGATCAAGATTAAATATTTTTTACTCTAAACATCTTTGTTCATTGTCTGGAGATTTCAAAAGCTTTGCAATCTACTACCACCCAAAAAGGCCATAGAAAAAAATAAACTGTTATCCATGATGAAAAACAGAGCAGAACTTCACACTAGTCTAAGGTACTAGTATGGCGACACCGAGGTGATAATTGGCAGTAATTGCAGTGATGATCAAATAGAATCATCCGGATTGGAGTCCATCTGCTATTGTTTCGGCTATGATGACAACTGCATCAACGACCGATCGCTTTGGAAAACCACTTCTGCATTCTCTCTTCGACAATTACCAGCGAAATGGGCAGACTGGAAGCAACAATCAGATACCAAAATCTAATGCAAACAATTACCAAGGACATATTTTCAATGTATTATGCAAGCCCGTTCTCAATTTAAGTACAAGGATAAACTGCAAATAATGACACTGCAACAAACTTTTTAATCTATAAACAAGAAAATCCTTCAGCGATTCATTCTCCTCAAGCGCTGGAAGCTCCTCTCTTGTACGCAATATTCAAGATACCTTCAAGCAAGCAAGATATGGGGGTTCCCTGAATCGATTCATGCCCTCTCTGGACAATGATCACACATCACAACAATCCATTGAAGAGGTACAACATATAGCAATCGTACAACTCTCCAAAAAAAATTCACCTCCTTTTCTCCGCACTCAACACAGGAGGCTCTACCCACTACAAAAATGATACTTTGGTGGCTCCTTTCACATGGTATCTCCCCCAGCACCTTCACACGGCCATTCAAAATTTAAAACATTGGGTAGGAGCTCCAATCAATTGGTGGCAACAATCCTACACCACACCATAGAGAAAGCACAAGTGGTGGACTTTACATGACCTCTCCAACAACAAATAACATTGAGTTATCTCATCAACCTCACTACTATATCACACAAGAGAGTTGTGGAGGGTTCAATACAAACTGAGCTACATACGAACAACACCCTTGCGATTACAACAAATGTGATTTCACGCAACGATCCCTCAGCGAATACTCCACAACTCCTCCGGCAGCACGCAGCGAACAGCGAGCAGCTCCACAACTCTCACCCTCAGATCACGCGCAAACACCTAGAAGATAGATAGTGAACACACCAACGCGAATAAATCGTGAACACACCAACGCGCAGCTCCACAACTCTCACCCTCAGATCACGCGCAAACACCTAGAAGATAGATAGTGAACACACCAACCCGAATAAATCGTTGAACCAAGCGCATACCACACAACAGTATTTATACCAATGATATTGCAATCTCACGCTCACAGGGGGTCTCCTCGAACACAACAAGTGCAGCAGCAGCGACGACTCCTTTCAGTCCACAACTCCTATTGGCAGCGACGACTATACCCTTCATGCGGGCTCCACCAAAACAAACGATAGCGACTGCTCTCTCTGCAAATGTTGGCATCAGCAAATGTTGGCATCAACAACCGGGATGTTCCTCAGAGTGGTTATTTAACTTGCTTTTCTGATACCAAATTAAAATCAGAATAGAGATTCAATAACATAATAACAATGAGGCCAATGAGGCCACAAGGGATCACATAAGTGATACTACGCTCTCTGCAAATGTTGGCATCAACAACCGGGATGTTCCTCAGTGTGGTTATTTAACTTGCTTTTCTGATACCAAATTAAAATCAGAATAGAGATTCAATAACATAATAACAATGAGGCCACAAGGATCACATAAGTGATACTACGCTGACACTCTCCATATCAATTTGATAAATTGTTTACAAATATATACGTTAAGATAGTTCCTAACACTCTCATGAATATGTGGATTTGAAAATCACCCAAACACTATTCTAGCGTACACTAAAAATATCTTCTAACAATTACCTAAATATAGCATTTCAACATTAATCTCTAACAACTAAACCTTAATTCACACCACGAGGAAACCTTAATTCACATCGTCCATTGACTATTCATTGTTGGTGTCCATTGTACGGGGAACCCTAGCAAGAGTGCTATCCTAGCAAGTCTATACGTTGAACCCACTAGCCTTCCATGACAGTGGTATCATGAGAACACCGAACCATAGCAAGTCTATGTTAAAAACTCTAATCGAAGTTCGTTAGTTTACCTATGTGTTATATAGTTACATGATATTTATGATATTTTTGTATTATATATGTATGTCTATGTACATGATTATCTGCTCATTAATGATTATAGAGTATACCTTTTCTGCCAATATTCTATTTATCTCTGTGATATCTATGTGCATGTGAAGAAGTTCCTAAGTAGAGGAGTGAGATCAGAAAAATTGGTCAATAATCATTGGGAGATGATGATGGTGCCTGCATCTACGAAACAATGAAGGAGCTTTTAAAAGAGGATATGAATAATGAAATCTAAGCGGTGACCAAATTCCGTGCATATAAGAAATTTGTATCAAGAAGAAGACCTACCTCCCATATGATGCGCTAGCTATCTACAAATAAAACCTGCCATTTGTTTTTTTGGTTTTTTCCACTGGTTTGATATCCCGAGGAGAGGGAAGTGTAGCTGATCAGCTCGCACGCAAGATTATGTGAAGATGTTCTCACCCGCAAGAAGATGTGAATATGTGAGAAGCCGAACCGTGGATAAGCGTGAAGATGTGAAGAAGCCCGGAGTGAGGCATTGATCTGATGATGTCAAAGGAAGCCATGAGCAAGAGGACGAATTGTTGAGGCTCGGTTGAGAAGGTGGTCTGGAAGAAACTAGAGTGTTGGGTTGTACGTCTATCTATGATTTGATAGAGTCCTATTGAAACTGATTATGTTCTAAAATATTATTCACTTGACCAAATATTTTCTGGATGGTTTTGCATACTGTTACATTCCCTGCATCAATGATCGATGAGACCACCTCAAAGAGTATTCTTAATAAAAAATTGATTATTCAGGTACTGCTCCAATAGAGTTCGACTTAGTGATAATATTGACGAGAGGAATCTTTTCCAAAGATGGTTGCTACCAAGAAAAATGAAATCCAACATCAACGATTTGTTTCTTGACAATGCACTTATTGAATGCAGTTGAAGTCCCTCTCTTGATACTCCTGAATGATTGAAGGTAGAACTGTCCCTGTGCTCTGTGAAACTTTGATTTTTCTAT
>JASDQU010419274.1:0-10182 GCA_032191745.1 Picea mariana
ACAATCAACTTCAAGATTTTATTCATGGAGATTTCTTCCTTCATTTAATTGAATTAGTAAGTGCTAGCCAACCATTAGGTGTGCAAGTATCCCAACCATTATTGTCACTGTTATATTATTTCCAATTTATGCAAGTGTGATCCCTTTTGGGTACTATGGATGTAACAAGTGGTATAAAAGCTTCAATCAAGCTTTGTCGGTGTTTTTTTGTTAGGTCTTAAAAATAAAAGAGAGAAGAAAATGAAAATCAATTAATATCATTTCACCGATCAGGGTTGAGTTTCAAGAGCAATTCCATATATTTATCAATGAAAAGAGAGAGAGAGAGAGATTATAGATACAATTGAAGGGAAAAGGGTATGTGGATTCCATAAACCGAGAATATTATGGAATCCACATACCCTTTTCCATAGAATATACTAACTAGATCCAAAAACCAAAGACATGAAATAAGGTACTACACATATAATATATTATCAAGGAAAAAACAAGCTACATGAAATTTGGACATTTGAACAAAAATTTACAAGTTAAATGAGTGCATCAATAAAATAACATACTAACCTTGCAAGTTCAAAATCCGAGCTATGTAGATCGAGAATTGGATTTGTTCAACCGGACGGTGACGGAAAAAATAAACAGCTCAAACAAAAGCCAAGAACAATGTTGCAACTATAGCAATTGTGTCTCAAATTCTCTTAAAGTCATGTATATATAGATCAAATAGTCAACTAGCCATTAACACCGACCAATGATATAGGCAAACTTTTCGTCGCTATTGCCACGAAAGTCCGTTGCTATTGCAATGAAAATCCCAACTAGGTTAAAATAAGATTTTCATGGATATTGCGATGAACTTTTGTGGCAATATCGACGAAAATCCCACCCTGTTTAAAAAAATATGAAACTAGTGGAAGCATGGAAACATTTCATGGAATAATCTGCCCATGTGTAGTAGTGCACATAAAGGTTTTATCATTCATCTGGCGATTCCAATCGATCTTCAAATTGGATTTAGAGACTCCACTAGAGAACAACACCTGTTGACAGAGATATGAAAAGAAACAGTGGAAAGACAAGGTACATAATATTGAGTTTTCTCCAGGAAGTAGTTTCATGTTTCATCAATATATTTTTGTCCTTCCCTAAGTTTTTCAAAAAAAAAATTATTTACTTGTTGCATTCAAAATAAGACCATAAATCTACATTTGTATATCCTTGTTTAAAAATTGTAGACACTTTCTTCTTGCATTGTTGATCCTGAACATGATCGTTCTCCTGAGTCATATGATGACCATATTCAGTTTTCTGAACTTCATGAAACCAAAGTTGATTCACCATCTCATCTACTTAATCCTATGTCCTCCAAAATCTTGGACAGATACATACCTTTAAAATTGCCTTCTATTTTTCATGATTTTCCTCCAAAGCACCACAAATACCTACCTAAGTTTGGTGGAGAACCCAATAACCTTTCTGTTGAAAAACACATCCAAGATTTTGAACATTTTATAGATTTGTTTGAGATTTTTCATGATGATGTTAGTATGAATACCTTCTATCAATCCTTGAAAGGGAATACCAAATACTGGTTTAAACACTTGCATCCAGAGACAATTAGCTCATGGAAGGAATTGAAGAATGTCTTTTTGAAATTTTGGGGCAAGAGGAAATCTTTGGATCTACATCTTACAAAGTTTTATGCCATGAAAATACAGAGCAGTGAAACTATTTCTACATTCAATAGGCGGTTTTCAAGTATTTATTACAACTTGCCCAAGGAAATTCAACCCACTAAAATGGTTGCCATGCTCCACTATGCAACAACTCTCTCTCCAAACCTGTCTCTACTTCTTTTGGAAAGGAAGTTTGTCACCTTGCAACAAATGTTCACTGATTCCCAAAAGGTTGAAGAAAATTTTTCAGCTTGTGGAAAGTTTCTAGATCAGGTTAAGGACAAAAATTTGGATGTTGAAGAATATGATAGTGAACCTAAACAACAAACAATTGATCTGAAATTTGAACTGAAGGGTGACAGTATTATGCATGCTCTTGAAGTTTTAAATGTTGATGTTTTTGTTGAGAAATGTACTTCACTTTTTCAAGAAGAGGTTGTTGGCCCAAATGGTTTTGATGCTAATTTGAATTTGGGTTTATGTCATCATGAGAAGATAAACGATTTGGTCATGGATTCTTTCGAAATTTCTAGTAAGGAGTGTCATGAAGGTAAAATTACAAATCAATTTGTTAAAGAGAAAGCTGATGGTCCAGTTTTCATGATTGATGACATTGAAGATGTAGTTTAAGTTACCAAGTATGATGAATATGATGATGACTATATTGTTGATTTTGAGCTTACCTATTCAGAACAAGCAACTTCATTTCATACATTAGAAAATGACTGTTTTCATCAATCCAAGGAAAATAGTTAGACTACAGACTTTAATTATGACAACAATGGAGAACATGAGGAAAGTATCAAATTAGGTGAATGGACTTTACCCTTGTGTTTTTCCTCATTCCAATTACTAAAGTAAAATTTACAAAATTTTACAAGTCAATAATCTCATACTAATGATATTAGACATAAAGAGCATTGTGAATCAACTCAAGACAAAATTGTGCCATTATGTTTTTCTTCATTTAAGATTTTGAAGGAAAGTTTTAACATTGTTAATGAGGTAGAGAAATTTAAGCTGGAACAAAGTCATATGAATCAAGATTTGGAAATTATAAATCAGCAGAAATCTATTACCATTTTTCATGACCCAGTAAATGATTATATGGAAGGTTTTAATAGTCACATGTCGAAGCCTATAATCAGTTGTAAGTATGAAAGTAAAAGTGATCATGGGTTAGTGTCAAAATCAGATATATATTTGTTCCCAAAAGATATTTTATTACAGCAGTACAATGCATATTTTCAGTGCTTTGGTGACAATCAACAGTTGGATTTTCATGAAAGCAAAGATGTAGTCGAAGGGTTAATACAGTATGATTATTTTATGTATGCATTTGAGGATCCTTTTGCAGTTTTCTTAGAGTCAGCAAGCGGCCCTAAGATTTTGAATTTTTTCAAAATTGAATCTATTTGCAAGTTTTCATTGGAGTGGTTGCTAAGTAGGTTTTTTTTCCTTTTTTTTTTACCTCTAAAGGAGTGTGAGAAAGGACGTTGAATAGTTGACAAAGTGCTTATATGGCTACACTGGATTTTTTATTTTACCTGATCTAGAAACTCACAGAGTAGCTTAGGGTAGGTAGGGGTGTGCCGGAATAAGCTTGGCACTGTAAGCATGTTTTAGAAGTTTTTAATTATGATTTTCAGAAGTGTTTCAATAGAAATTACAATTTGATTACAATATTGATTCTTTTCAGCTTCAGATATCAATTTGCAGTAGTTTTTATTGCAGTTTTTTTTTTCAGTTGCAGAGTTTGTCTGTTGCGGGATAAATCACAAGTTTCAGGTTTTAGGATTGGGATAAATCAGTGAGTTCTTTGGTGCCTCATAGGGAGGGTGTCATCCCTAGTAGGAGCCTATGTTAGTATTTCTTGTTTGATGTTCTTTCAAAAAACAAAAAACAATAGTGCCATTTCTAAGTGTCCTAAGAAGAACCTTAATTTGATAGACCGACGAAACCTTAGTGAGGGAGCTAAAATAGTAGGCTAATGCATATTGAAGCAAGGTCATCCAGAGCACAGATCATCGAAAATATTGATGGATCTTGTCTATTGCAGAGCTACAAAATGATTGAAGTTTAAAGTGTAAAGTGATCTCCACAATTCAAACCGTGGTATAGATTGTTGGGTACGTGGAAAATTGTGATTGATCGCAGAAGTTAGAGCAGCGTGGATCCAAACCACCCTCAACAAATTTTGAAATCACGTGATAATATCACATCAAGGGTCCACTCTGAGAGCTACGTGTGACAAAAAATCTTGGCGTCAAGCCAAGTCATCAAAGGGGAAAGTCACAAGGACCATGCTTGCACACCATTCATCCGCGTAGTGCCAAATGCACACACAAGCGCCACCAAATAAATCGTAATGATTTGACACTGTCAAAATCAAATAACCATCATTGAGTATTTACAGCTGAAAATCATGGAGAACATGACAACGTGGAGGTCATTATTCCCATAGGATCATTAGCTAGTGGCCAATGATTATGATTGATTGCAGATTGTGCTCAAATACAAGTAGTATCATTATGTTTTAGGAGATATCATAAAGAGAAGTTTATGGTTTATTTCAGAGTGAAATATTTGCAAATTAAACCACCCATTTTGTTCATCCTGCTCATTTTTATTCTGTTCATGTGTGGTTATGGGGGAAAACATGCCCATGTTTCCTAACAAACCAAAGGATGCTAAGGGGAAAAGTTTAATGAAAGAGAAATACTCAGCTATTTTCAACAAATCAGAAGGTTCGAAGAATATGACAAAATCATTTCCAGCAGTGCCAAATAAAGAGGGAGAAAGGCATGTTGCACAAGTCATAACGAAAAAACCTCATACAGAATCTATTAATAAACTGAGGTTAAGCACAGAGATCAGGTTGAACCCTGTTCTAAAAGATTTGATCATTAATATAGATAAATCTGAGGATGAAGATAGCACACAGGCTAGTAGAATAAAAAGATCCAAAAAAACAAAAGAGGTGGCTAAAGCTGAAGTAGTCAAAGGAATCGAGGAAGATCAACCTAGTTGGCTTGATATGGAGATTAAAAATCTCAAATAAGATTGCATGGCAAGAAGATCCTGTGAGACGCAGATAGGAAACATTTGATGGGATGAGCCCAGATATTTTGGATTTTATTTCTATTTGTGTAGATTTGTTGTAACTATTTAGTAAGACATTTTAGATATATAATATATTATTCTCCATGTAGAAATGAGGGGTAGGAATTTGAGCCAGAAAGGATTTTGGACCGTGTATCAAATTCTGAAAACATCTTTTTGAATTATTATAGAAGTATTGTGCTTTCGGAGGCAAAGATTCATCATGGTGTTGTTCTCGGTATGTTTTTCCTGTTAATGCTTATCTCCATTATTTTTTGTTATTTGTAGTATTTAGCTGAGAGCAAATGTTTGGAATTCATTTGCATCTGATTCTCCATTCATACAGTAAATACTTGTTCAAATGTTAAGGATTTCATGTTCATAATTCATCTAAATTCAGTGCTTTGTCTATGGAAATCTATCTCCTTTTTGTTTTTCTTCTAAAGTTATATTAAGAATTCATCTTATTTAGGTGCTCTTAGTGTATTGGGTTGTCATTTCTTTTTCTGCTATCATCCCAAAATTGATAATTTGTTGAAAAACGATACTTATTTTGCCTTTTTTTTTTCTAAGAGTACATCACCAACTATTGATTCAATATTTTTAAGTTCAAACTTTGACCCCATTTCCCAACGGTTCCCTTCTCTTGTTTTTCCTACCAACCCTTTAAACAAAAAATAAAACTTGTCCTATGGAAGAATCTGACCTATGTGTTCCTATTGCTAAATATTTGTGAGATTTTTTTCAGTATTTTACATATCTGAGAGAGCCCTCTCTAGTTGTATAGGTAAAGATACAACTTAAAGTTGGTTTGAGGTTACCTTGGGGTTTCTTTGATACAACCCAAATAAATTACCAAGTGTTAACAGGTCCAAATTCTCTCGAAAATAGTAAGGGTTTATCCCTGGTAAGAAGTCCCAATTAGACCTCTCATCGTTTGGAATAGGATACCCATCCATATTTTGACCCAGCAGCCATTGTTGGTTTGTTTCTACCATTTGCGGCCCATTCCACCAATGAGGGTGAGTGATGGGTGGTTGTGAAAATGGAATATGTAGATGAAGACTATCTAAATGCAAGCCTAATCTAATTCTAATCTAACCTATCCTAGCTAGGAGCAAATTAACGTAAGTGAATGAGTTGTGGTATGAAACTAACTCTACTAGTGGATTCACCCAGATAGTTGAAATGAAGCAATAAATTCAGATAACACATGCACATGAATACATAACCATAATAGTCTAAGTCACTATATCACATACATTAGCAGCTCATTTGCTCAGGACATGTAATATAAGAAAGAATGAAAAATTGCAAGAAGGTATATATTGCGTCAGAATATTCCATAAACAAACATACTCTTATATCCCATGTGAACAACAAACATTTTGGTTGAAATAGTTCGTGGAAAAATAGCAACAGATGCGAATTCTTCTCTCAGTCAAAATTTGTCCCTCAGGGCTTCTCCGTATTAACAGATTCAACAATAGTAAATGAAAACTCTTGGGACAACTCTCCAATTTTAGTTGACACTGTATCTTAAAGTATTTCAGAGGTGTACAATGTTTGAAGAGCCAAAAATCCCTTTCTTTGGGCTCTATTCTAGTATTTATTGAAATTCAATAAGACCTATGGCCTTTCATCTCCCTCGATGACCTTTCATCTTCCATCATTTTTCCTCATCCTCTTTGTAATGATGATCGATAAGGACAATGGTTACATTTCAAATTTTTCTCCTAGTGCTAGTAAGTCAACATGAATTTGGGCCATATGAATCATGAAGACTAGCTTTGGGTTTAGGGGAATCTTCGTCGTCCTAAGTTTGACAATCAATCGTCATGGAGTTTCTATATACTTTCTTCATACATTCACCTGATACTTTCTTTTTTTCTCCTCCATCGTTGCCACATATATCGTTATTTCTCCTTTATCATCTTTAGCTGTAGATTTCATCGTGAGAATGCCAAGCACGATTCTCCTTCACTCAGTACCTGACAACATTCGACATAAAATAGATGATAATAACTCCAAATAAATTATCAAAAATAATCATTTGAATGAAAATAACTAAGGCATTAATTGATTGGAATATCAAGTAAACTTCCCTAGATTCAATTCCTGCTCCTTCTGCTCATAATTTGATGCGTTGTGTTTTTTGAGGTTTCCAACAAGGTACCATATATTAATGTTCCAAAAATTATGGTAATAATCTAGTAAATTATCAAAACCTATCATTAAAAAGTTTTATATATCGGAAATATCTTTCCAATGGTATAAATAACGTGCAAAACAGACACCTGAGTCAAAATTTATGACCATTTTATGAAAGCTAGTTTTCTTGTGCTCGGAGGAGTTGATGACAACTCCTCCGACTTGCTCGAAGAATTTATTAAAAAATTCCCTGAACTTTCTCAAATAATTTCTTAACAAATTCTCCAAAATTTCTCATAGGCTTTCTTAACAACTTCCATGAACTTGCTCGGAGGTTTTCTTAACAACTTCCCCGAGCTTGTTCAGAGGATTTGAAGGCAAATCCTTCGAGCAACTCGAAAGAGTTGAAGGGAACTCCTCCGAGTAGATCAGAATTGTTGAAGGGAACTCCTTTGAGAAAATCATAAGATTTGAATATAACTCCTCCAAGCATCTCAGTAGAGCTTAATATAACTTCTCCTTCCGCCGAGGAAAGCAAAAATTGTAAAATTTATAAATGTCGAACTGGCAAGAGATAATGAGAGCTTAAGTTCAAAAGCTCGTAACTTCCTCATACGATGCCCGATTGAGGTGTCGTTTTTTGCAACGTGGAGAAAAATAAGAAAATTTTATATAAATATAACTGAACATGTTGTTCTATCATTTGAGTGGATCCATTTCTAATGATGGCCACGACTATTGAGGCTTTCCTTGCGGGAAATCTTAGACAATCATTTTCACACTTGCAGACCTTGGATTTTGATTCCATCGATTGAATTGGAATCATAATAGATAGAATCAAACAAATAAATTGTTTCAGGGATGAAAACATCACTTTGACAGACACCAAAAAATTGTGACCAAATGCATTTTTGAATGAAAGTTCGGGTATCGCGTTCTTTGTTGCTTCATACAAATTTAATTTTGTTAGTTTATGGGTCATCTATGGTGTACAGGCTCTTGATCCATCCATTAATACTGAGGTTATGCATTAATAGCACAAATTTATAAATCCTCCAAAATTGCCAACTGACATCTAGTGCGCTTAGCACTATCTAGGAGCTGAAAGGACCAAATTTCTCCCAAAGTGAATTCCAGAACCAACACAAGACCTGTAAGTGTTTTGATTAACCATATGATGCTAGGAAAGTGTTACAAATTATTTTGGTCACCCCAGTGATCCATTGAGAAACATGTGTTTATGTTCCCAAAGAGAATATTTTACCATGAGGGGAGTGACTGGCTTTCTCTTCTTGAAAACCTTATGAACAAAGGTCGTCATAGGTTGCATTATATGTAGGGTGAGATGATGCCTGATCATCACCCCCTACCCTGCAGATGGCCTGTGACGTCTCCTTAGTCTTCTCTACAACTGGGGTGCAAAGATGTCAAAAGACTAAGAAAAAGTTAAGTTTCACGAAAGTTATAGAAGGGGATATTCTAGAAGATGAGGTGGCATCTGAATGGTTTGGATCTTACTCGCTTCTTTGATTTGGTGGTGTTATCACTGAAATTTCGTCTGCACGTGGCGACAAGAACTCCATATCATCAAAACAGCAGTGAAGTCATTCATGGCACTGAATTAAGTTCACAGCATTCCAGAAGGGTCAAAAAACTATACAAAGTAACCAAAAATTGAAGGGCACTTTACAGCAGAAGAGTGCGCGCACGTATGTGTGGGACAAAAACGTGTTTAGCGTGCATGCACGCGCCCGACGCGCGACTGTCCACATAAAAAGCTGCGCATCTGCTAATTCGGTGCATTAATTGCTTAAGTCGGCCTCCCGACCACCTGTGGACCGGCCCCCGAGATGATTTGACCCTCGGATCAGGGTCGGCTCTGCAAATTCGGTGAATTTATGGCTTAAGTGAACCCTAAACAGGTCCGTGTTTACACCGGAAGTTGGTTACGTGACTGACTAGAAATTGCTATAAATAGCTGTGAAGGCTCATTGTTTCAGCAGAGAATTCCCAGCAAAGTTACGTTGTCCAGATTCAGAGCTCAGTCTTTTTGACAAGCCATCCAGGAGCGGCCTAACTCAGAGTTCTTTCAATGTTCATTTCATCTCTACTCGTTTTGTAAGGAAAGCACAATCTTGAGAGCCCCGAAGGACCTTCCGTTGGAGGGATAGGGAACCTTTATCTCTGTCCTCAACGTGTACTCTGGTTTCACTAATAGATCAAGCCTTGAAACCATTGAGGACTCCCTTGTCTCATGTTTGATATTTCTGTTTGCTTTCGAATTGTTATTTAGTTGTTAGATAGATTGTATGTTGTTTTTGTTTTCTGCTTCCTGTTAACCCTTGCTGCTACAGATGTTCTGCCTTGGTGAACCCAACAAGGCATGCAGAACGGTCTCCATTTTTCTCACCTGCTGACGGATTGACCGCGAACATATTGGCGACTCCACTGGGGAGTTCAGGTATAAAATCCTCTCTCAATCGGGTTCAATTCGCTTTCCTTTTTGTTTTTTTTAACTTGCAGGCTTCCGCCGACCTACGAGACAGTCGATTCACAGGAGAATCGAGGGAAATTTATCCGGAATTTCTTTTTTCAATCATGAGAACAAGCGCGCGGGTTTTCCACCACACAGACGCGTGCATGCGCTCTGGTCTCTATTATAGCGCGTGCGCATGCGCTGTTGCGCCTCTGTCCATGCTCACAGCCGCGCATTGGACCTAAATTTTTCATTGTAAGCTTGGATGTGGGGAAACTCAGTTTCCTTCTCAAGAATGATGTCATGTATGCTCTAAATACTGCACCACTTAGACCCCTCAACTTATAAAGGGGATAATCTAGCAAACATAGGCACTTAGGTGGATAAAAATCATTTTTCCCTTATTTACTTTTCGCCACGTGGATGGCTTGCTTTGATTTATATTCTAAGTTGAACATAAATTCTAATCACATCTAAACTCACATTCGGGACTAGAAGTTGTAAGTAACAATCTTGAGTATGCTCTTCTCTCACGCCACCAGGCGACCTTGAGAATCAGAAAGAGATTGCGAAAACGATCTCATCTCCCTTTTAACATAATTTCAAAAAATTTTAGGAGAGGACAACGGATCTTTCGAGACCCCTCTTAGTTTCATTTTTCAAACGCATTCTTGTAACGGGCCCATACATCCCCACATGTCAACAAAGCTAGAATAGTGTTTGAATTTCTGCTTTCTTAGATCAGAAAACTAGGAGAGTTTAAAAGTTTGTAACGGG